>WAAB01006810.1:0-25261 GCA_013389865.1 Piaya cayana
CCCCTCCCCTCCCCGCGCCTGCGAGGCAGGCGGCGGAGGCGGCCGCGGCGAGCGATGGGGGCGCGGGGCCGGCCGGGTAGGTAAGCGGGGCCGCCCGCTACTCCGCGGGCGGGGGGAGACCGAGGGGACGGGTAAGAGTAAGGAAAAGGAAAAGGGAAGAGGGGAGATAACGGGAGGAGGAGGGGAAAGGAAGAGGGAAGGAGAAGGGAAAATGGAAGAGAAGGAAAGGGGAGGGGAAGGGAAGTGAGAAGGGAAAGGGAAAAGAAAAGGGAAGAGNTAGGAGAGTGTCTGAGAAACACCATTTTAAGGGAAACTTGCTATCAGAGAAAAAAAAAAACCGCCACCAAAGGGACATTCCAACTTTATAAACCACAGCTGCTTAGACGATGTGTAACAGTACTTACCTTAACTCAAAATATTCCCCCGCGATATATCGTATCGCGCTGAGGGTTCCGGATGGGGTCTCCGAGCAGAGGGTCAGAGCCCCCTCCTAGCCCCGCTGCTCCCGAAGCTTAGTGGTCTGCGAGCGCCCACTGCCAGCTCGTGCCCAGCTTCTCATCTTTCCCCTGAGGAGCAGTAGCTGACAGGATTCTCCTCTCATGACACTTTTTGCTTATCTCCAGCAGCCCCCACAACCCGAAATCAGAGCGTTTAACCTTAACCCTCAGCGCAGCGCTGGCCACACCCGCCATTTTGGTACCGGGACTTCCCGAGCGCCCCTGCGCAGCGAGGGGGCTCCTGGCCACGCCCCCTCCTCCCCTTTGACCACGCCCCCNGGGGCGCGGGGCCGGCCGGGTAGGTAAGCGGGGCCGCGCGCTACTCCGCGGGCGGGGGGAGACCGAGGGGACGGGTAAGAGTAAGGAAAAGGAAAAGGGAAGAGGGGAGATAACGGGAGGAGGAGGGGAAAGGAAGAGGGAAGGAGAAGGGAAAATGGAAGAGAAGGAAAGGGGAGGGGAAGGGAAGTGAGAAGGGAAAGGGAAAAGAAAAGGGAAGAGGAAGGGAAATAGAATAGGAATGGAAAAGGATAGGGAAAGGAGTGGAAAGGGATAGGGAAAGGGGTGGAAAGGAGTAGAGAAATGAGTGGAAAGGGATAGGGAAAGAAATGGAAAGGGACAGGGCGGGAGGGAGCTGCGCAGGCCGGGCTGTGTCGCTGCCCCTGCTGAGAATCACACAGAGCTCCTCCGGTAGCAAATTTACGTCCCCCTACCCTGCGCAGGTTTCCTTGGAGGAAGCAGTGCAGCTGCCTCTGTGCCGCTGCTCTCCAGCACCCGAGCCTCGAGGCACCCGTGTCCCCAGGGCACCCACGTCCTGTGGCACTCGAAGTACCTGCATCTCCGAGGCACCCGTGTCCCAGAGCACTCCAGGCATCCACACCTCTTGAATCACCCATGCCGCTTGAGGCACCCGCTTCCCTGCAGCACCCCCGCCCCTCGACACCCTAGGCATCCACACCTCTTGAAGCATCCACATCCCCAAGGCACGTGTGTCACTCGAGGCACCCACGACCCCAAGGCACCCACCTGTGTACAGCGTAGAGCGGGACAGGGGGGTCAGCATCAGCACACCAGGTGCCGGGGTGTTGGATGCCGGGTTTAACTTTAAGTAGAGGGATTAGGCCGATACCTCATGTCCCTGATAGCCGTGTGGGCGCGTGGCTGTGGGCAAGCGCCGCGTCCTTGCACTAAGTGAATATTAAACAGATCCAGTGGGGCTCTGTGTTAAACAGTTAAACCTGTCAGTGGCTGCATCGCCACAGCTTGTGTTCTGTCAAGTGGCGAGACAAACCAGTTCCACCAACGCCTGTTTGCTGAGTGTTGTCATCCTGCTTGTTTCCGTGCGGTTTTCTTTCCTCGGGGCCCAGCACAGGCAAACAGCTGAAACGGGTAATACCACTTCCAGGGGTGAGGCAGGGGTATGCAGGGTCTTCTGTCCAAAGGCAAAGCGACAGCGACATCGTTAATGCTTTATTTTGTGTTAGCGAGGGTATCGGTGAGGTGAGATGAGGTGAGATTGCAGGTGAAGCTTACCCAAATCCAGGAGGCTTTATTTTTTAGCGAAGCGATGTAACAGTTTCTAAGCAGTCAATACACCATTTAAAGCAAGAAACAATTATGCTTTTGTCCAGTTATATAGTGTCACTACAGATTAGTGAGGTTCTTGGTTTTTTTCCATCCTCTGTCCAAATCCCTGAAGCTAAAATTACAAAGAGATAAACTTGTTTAGTTAGCAGACAGCTTGTTAGTGTATTTAAGTTAGTTTATGATTAGGACCGTTGTTAGGAATACTCAAAATGAAATTATTATTGTCTTGCCCACCTAGCTGAAAATGAGAAGGCAAAAATTACTAAGTATTTTGGGGATATTTTAGTTCAGCTTTGTTTTCTTCTCACTGTTTGCCTCTTAAAATATTTGCTACACAATTTATTTTCTTAGTTATATATATATTTGTATGAGTAAGATGCATTTGTAAAACTTGGAAGTGCCTTGCTAAGTAGTCAGAGAAACTGTCCTGCTGTGTTGGAACAGGGATAGCATTTCTCTAATAACTCCTCATCCCTGGTGCTTTAAAACAGAGTGCTTAGTGGGAACATGTTGTTTTGAAAAGTGCAAGGTATGTTTAAAAAAATCCACAGTGTGTGAAAACCTGTGAGAAAACATTGCCAATACGAAGCTTTCCTCATAATCCCTAATAATTAGGTATGTGTTTGCACTCTGACATGCTAAGTGGTTTACCTCCTGTAGGACAACTCTTGGTTACTGTTGCATCGTGCAGAAGTTACTGGTAAAAATTATGAGTTAATTTTTATGATTCATAGAATGGTTTGGGTTGGAAGGGACCTTAAAAATAATCCAGTTCCAACCTCCCCACCATGGACAGGGACACCTCCCACCAGACCAGGCTGCCCAAGTCCCCATCCAGCCTGGCCTTGAACACCTCCAGGGATGGGGCAGCCACAGCTTCCCTGGGCAGCCTGTTCCAATGCCTCACCACCCTCATGGTGAAGAATTTCTTCCTAGTGTCTAATCTAAATCTTCCCCCTTGCCATTTAAAGCCATCCCCCCTCATCCTATCGCTACATACCCTTGTAAAAAATCCCTCCTGGGCTTCCTTCAGGTAAAAAACTGAAAACTTTCAGCCTGTCCTCATAGCAGAGGTTCTTCATCTGTCAGATTATCTTTGTGGCCCTTTTCTGGACTTGTTCCAACAGTTCCATATCTATGTTTTGTTGAGGATTCCAGAACTGAACACAGTACTCCAGGTGGGGTCTCAGGAGAGCAGAGTAAAGGGGCAGAATCACCTCCCTTGACCAATTGGCTACACTTCTGATGCAGCCCAGGACACAGTTGGCCTTCTGGGCTGGAATACCAGCAAACATTTGATAAAGGTTTCCAGGCATTGTTGTAGGACAGTGTCCTTTCCTGTGGTTTTATATTGTGCTCACATAAAGTAGTTGGCTTATAAGTTTTAGACTCAAAAGAGTAAAAATATACATTGAATTGCATGACCTGGTAGGCGTTAGTACTTCTGTACTTTTATTTCAATACTTTAGACAAAAAATAAACATCAGGAGGAGTGGGAAACATTTACAATAAATACATATTGGGGCTTTTTTTTTCAAATCACAATATGGTAACAACTCTTAATATTTGTAAGACTCACTTTTAGCAGTGAAACTAAAAACATTCTTATGCAAAACTTCTTGTTTTCTGTGTGATTTCTCAATTTTCTATTACTATTGTGCCTTTAAAAGTTAGAACCTAAGAGTTAGAGAATGCACTGATCACTAGCGGGTAAAATACTCATGGCCATTACTAAACAAGCTTTCATTTCTTTCTTTTTTTTGAAGTGAGTTAGTGGATGGCTGAAAATTGGCTTGACCATTGAGTTGCTGAAATGTTTTGCAGTTTGGGAGCCGTGAGAAGGTATGGCATGTTGCTGACCTGATTTGCCTTTAGCAAATGTTTCAGTGTTGCTTAAAACTTTCATGTATGTAAAATCAGTTCAGTATTTTTGTTTAAAGCTTATTCCTTTGGCTTTCTCATCTTTACAGCTTGAAGCTTTCAACAGAGCATCCACAGTTGAAAATCTCCAAAAGCCATATGGTTGCCCTCAAGTGAGATATTAAAAAGGCTCTCAACAAAAGGAGGGTTTTTAAATATCCTAATTATGAGATAGTGGTAGTCTGAATCTGGATATGACATCCAATGTATTGCTGTATTATTAAGTTATTAGAGTTCAGTGTTTCAGAATGAGTGAGCATGCCTGTAATGATGAGCTTAATTTAACAAAGCTTTTCACTGCCAAAGCTATAAGCCAAAAAGTTAAACTTCATAGAAATATGAAAAAAAAGCAAGCTAAAGGGAATTATTTAATCAGTAAATTGAATCAGTCCTAAAGTACAATTGCATAATGTGTTCTAGTGAAGATTGTGTTTCTTATCTGTCATGAAGTGGAGACGGCTACCCTCGATGTGGTTATGACCTTGATTTTAGCAGGAAGCCTTTCTTTGCTCTTCAGATCTGAATGAAGTTCTTGGAATAGTCCTTTCTGCTTGTGAGAGAAGCCATAATCATCTTTATTGCATTTTCTCATTCTAACTTTGTTTCAATTCATTTATTTTGTCACTTCAGTTGAAGGATGCCTCAGAGTTCTGTCTTTCACCTTCAGTGAATGAATTCTTCCTTCTGTCACGCAGACTAATTTTGGCCTTTGAGCAGTTCTCTTTTAAGCAAGTTCAAAATAGACTTTTGGCTAGAATCCTGAGCCTTCCTGCTAGCATGACAGTGCTGTTTAGATACAAAACAAGGGAGCTGAAGTTAACCATACTTGGCCATTTTTCTGGTAGAATACCAGATGGAAGTTTATGATTAATAAACTTGGGAGTATGATTAATAGTTTCTAGATAAGTTAAAACTTTTTTCCCTAACTTCTGGGAACAGAATGAAGTATAGTTCGAGAGTGGATGCAGGAAACAATGTACGAATACGGTGAAGAGAGATCTGAGCTCTTTGCTCTCTCCTTGCAGCTGAGTCTGGGATAATGTGGATTTCTTGCATGGCTGTTAATCAAAACTGCTACCAGATAGGTAGCTGATTAATATACTTTTTTCTTTGCTTGAAAGAATGTTTTTCCTTGTTACTGCTTTGTGTCCACTTGCTAAAAAAAAAAATTTTTTTTGGGTTGTAGGGGTATCCCCTCTGAAAGACAACTGCTTTGGTGTTTCTTACATACAAAATGGTAAAGCATATGACTACATGAACTTTTATCTGGTGTGCAATGCTTCCTTTCTTTCCAGGTCAGGTAGAGGGGTTTTTTACTACATCACTGAGCATCTCTGGCATGTTCTTGTCATTGAGAGCTTTTGCTCTCCCTAAAATCGTTGTATTGTTGTGGTACTTAACTATCTCCTGCCATTTTGAGTATGATCATGGGCCATAGCGATGACTAGTTTTAGAGTCTTTCTCGGATGCAGCCAGCAAAGAGGTAAAAGTGTTTGCCAGTAATACATTTTGTCTTTTTTTTTAATCTGCCAGTTAATGCACGTGCATGAAAATTGTTTCTAGTTGTAAGAGTTTGACATTTCATTAGTCATCTTAGACTACAGATTTTCTATTCCATTTTTCTACAAAAATGTCTCCTGTTTTCAGCAAGCTGACTTTTAAGACCTACTAATTAAATATTTGCCTGCCTCTTAGGCAGTAGACATTAGCTTTAATTGCTTTCATGTTTCTCATTGAAAAGCTGAAAAGGTTTACAGGAAAAAGGTAAAGTAAGGGTCATTGCATCTTCTTGACAACTCAACTGTTCAAAATTTACGGTTTGCCAGAATGCACTCAGACAATACACAGGATTTTTCAAATCTGGGGGTTTTTTTCTTTTTTTTTTTTTAATTAATGGAAGCAGTCAGTAAATAATCTCACAGGTTTCTGCATTCAAGACAATAACTGGGTGTAGGAAACTGAACAAATAGCTCTCTGTAAAACAGTCTTAATAAAATTGTTAGTTTTTGTGAACTGGAAGCAGCTTTGCCTCCAATCTGTCATGTATTTTCCTATTTGGAGCTCCTAGTTTGGATGAATGATACTGTGAGATGTGAAACATTATTGTGTTGCTTAACCAGGGCAGAATCCTTTCCCTTCTGAGTTGCAAGCCAAAATGAACATTAACCACAGAAAATGGTTAGCCTGTTGAATTTGTTAGCTTGTGAAATCAGATAAAGGAGAAATCTATTATTAAATATTTACCAGTTCACATTTTCTTGCTGCTTTTATATAGACACTGTCTTGGTAATTAGTTAGCTAACCTGAATGTCAGCTTTGAGCAGTGGCTGGAAATGTTGATGATTTTTAATTCAGAACTTATTTTTCCTTCAGTTTTAGTCTTGCATTACACAAGCCTGCTCTTTGCACAATTGTTGATTAATTTATGCATGATTGGAGGTGTTCAATCTTTTGTACTTTCTGAACTTTGTAGAACTTCTTCAACTTAATTTTTCCTCTGATCTTAGGAAAAGAAGATTGTTTCATCTACCTCTGAGATTTCTTTTAGTCCTTGTTCCCTTCCAGTGAAGACCAAAGGGAAAAAAAGTTCTTTTTGCTTGATATCTTCTATAAAAGAGTGTGTTTGGGAAAGTAGATTTAAAGTCCTTTTAAAATGGGCACAAGTATGTGGACCTCAAATTCTGCATTAGTTTTTCTTTTGATTGAATTGATTGTTACTCCTGGGTAAAATTTAATATTTTTTGGCACTTCTTTGGCTTTGAAAACATAGGATTTTGCTTTTTAATTTGGAGGCTCAGAAGTATATGAGGCTTGACTTTTAAGAGCAGCTTCAGCAATAGCTACAGAAATACCACTAAAGCCAGTCTTTATCATTCAAACTGCTTTACTGGGCAATTTTTATTTGAGACTGCTTTGAGAAAGTGGAGGAAAAAGTTATTGTGCTTGTTTACATGTCTTTAATCAGTCATCCACCTCCTCATGAACCTGTTGTATTTGCTCTATATAAATACAGCTTTGTGAGTCTCAAGGGGAAAAAATCTAGCACTTGGACTTCTAATACCAGTTTCAAATGATACTTTCAACTGTGAAATTGCATTCTAATGTAGTTTATATAAGTTTGTCGCTTGAGTGATTGTGTTATATGCAAACATTTTATTACTTTATTAGGTTATGTCTGGAGAAGATACTGCTACAATGCATTCTTCAGTCAAGAACTTTGTCAGGAGCTGATGCCATCAATGCACTCAGACCTTTCTATTTTGCTGTGCATCCAGATTTCTTTGGCCAGCATCCCAAGGAGAGGGTAAAAATCTTTTCATGTGCTCTCGTTGTAAGTGTGTCCAATATCAAGGATGGAAATTTTCTGGTTTTCCTGCTGTCAAGAGAACCAAAAGTAATATCAGAATTGAATGTGATTGTTACCAGAGAACAAAAATATGCACTTACTTTATTTTTAGCAAGGAAGGATCCCTTAAACATCCGTTATATATCCGTTATCCGTCTTATTTTCTGTTTAATTGGTATAAGTAAAATACTGAATCTTTCCAGTATAATTTGTAATATATACCACTAGCTTTATCACTTTGAAATGCTGTGCATCATATTGGAATCAATTCGTTTCTTCTGGATTGAAAGCCTTGAAAGTTGTGTTTTGGAATGTACAAGAAAGTACATCATGCAAGTTATTTGTGCAAGATAATTACTCATGCTGAGAATTTGAACTATATCACTATCCTTAAGAGCAACTGGCAGTTTGTGAAAACTAGTTCTGCACTCAAGATTAAAAAGATTTAGTTGCAAAATGGCCAAATTCATAATCTGTAATGTGTTTTTTTCTTTTTTTAAACAGGAAGTAAATGAAAATTCTCTAAAGAGGTTAAATGGCTATTTGGAGAATCTACAGAAACCAGGATTTCGCTCCTTTAAGCCAACTCAGCTTACTTTTTATGTAAGAGAAAGAGAACCAAACTCTTCTAATGTTCAAGAATCCTTCAGTGCTTCAGGTACTTCTGTGTTGTGCAGAATGTGTGTTCTTGTATTTGAGTTCTTTCAGATCATTACTTAGCCTTGTGCAGTCATAATGACTTTTAAACTGAATAAATCCCTGTCAAACTGTGAAAACAGGTATTAGATCAGGCAGGTGGGACCATCCCAAGTAACTAACTATCTTAAGCTTTTAAAAGCCTTTGAAGAATGAGAAACTACAAAGTTGAAGTCAAGTCACAGTATGAGGAAGCAAACAGCATAGGTTTATGTAAATGGTATTTTTTCTGGTTTTAATACCATTGTCATGTTTAGCTGGAGCAATCGTTGGTTTTCATTGCAGATAACATATAGTACACAATGTCAGGGTGCTTATAAGACCAGTAGCAACTTACTCTGTAAGCATTTGTATAATATCCAAGGCTTCAATTTGCCATATTGTCTCTCAACTTTGAGACTATAGAAAATATTGTTGAGTTTGGAATACTGGCTCTGATTAATTTTATTCTATATCTTTGGCTCTGATGTACCAATATGCCTCATCTAGCAGATGAATTGCATGTTCTGTATCCTGCTAGTCAAAACATTTGAGCAAATTGTGAGGGGGCCCTAGTCCTACAAAACAAAATCATTCTGTTCTTCAAGAAAACAGTAGTGTTATGTCCATTCTGCTTAAAGTAACAGTTGAACTGGCAACTGTGTTCTGCTCTTGAGTCTAATGCTTACTTTTAGTGGGGTAGTTAGACCCAATAGCTAAGTGGTGGAACTTAGTTTTGGCCAATGTTGCAAGTGTAGTGTTTTTTTCTGAACTTCTCTTTGCAGCTCGTAAAGAGCTCTCGTAGTACTGCATTTCTGCAGTAAATTATACCCAAAGTGATCATCAGTAATAGTGTGAATTGTGTAGAGCTACTGGACAAAACTGCCCCTGCTAAAGCAAAAGCGTCTTTTTTTGGGTGATGCTGCATCTGTAGCTGTTTCAAATTTGTCCAATGATTCAGACAGTTTAAACAACTGTTTATATTTTTGGACACATAACGGTTTTAAAGGTTAAACTGCACATAAATTTTGCAGTGAGTGCTGAAATAACAATATAATAATAATTTCCAACTACGTGCACCTTGTTTGGGCTCTTTTAAGATGAAATAAATGTCAGTGTTTTTTGAATAATTTTAATTCAATAATACTGATTTTGTGGGACCTGTATTTTATAGGATTTCGAGCAGTCAGTTTTACACTGCATACTAGGGATCTCCTGAGCACAGTACTGGATATCCTCAACTCCTGCAGTTTGTCTACAGAGCATATTCAGAATTTGAATGTCAACTCTCAGCCCCAGGAGGAAGCAAAAAGCACAGTGAACAGACCTATCAAATGGGATAAGACTTATTATTCATTTACTGGAATCAAGGATCCTGAGGAGGAACTAGAACAAGCTCAGAGAGTGGAAACAACTTTAATGTATGTAAGGCTTTCATTTAACTGATATTTTGTAGCCTAAACTGGTCTTATTCTAATGCTGAGGTTTTTAAAGGCAGTCAGTAAACACTCTGAACAATACAAAATTTTTTTTGTCCAACATGTAATTCTGTCATGCTTTTTATAATTAATGAGAGTTCAAATGAGCTCCTGGGATAACTGAGACATTCTTGTCTCTTTGCCCAGCATCTGTGTTTGGTTGATCTAGTTTTGGTTGATTTAATTTTTCAGTTTTGTGGAATACTGGTGGCAATCCAGAAGGAAGTAGAGGTTCCACTTGCTCCAAATAGTTCCATACACCTTGCAGGACTTCCATAACACAAAACTGTATGGATATTAACTTTATTGTTAGTATTTTGTTACCACATTCTGTTGGGAGTGGGGTGGGATGTAATATAAGGCTAGAATGTTGTAATTTGTCAGATGTCTTGGTGTTGTGCTTCTAGTTTGTTGTTCAGCATATCCTAATATTTAAATTGAAGCAGTTATGAATACTGATCTTGCATTAAATGCAGTGTGCTGTGTATTAGAAGTTGGTTGTTTATAAAATCTTTCTGTGCTTATTTTGAGGAAGGGTCAGAAATACTGCCTTGAAAGACTTCTTGTAACAGTGAGACTTGGGTGCCATTTGTGATAAATGCAGGGCGCTGGTGGTATCTTCAGAACAAAGAATACCCCTCATCCTGCCTAGCACCTTGCAAATAGAATTACTGTAATACATGCTGCTGTTTAACTTAACTGTGATTTAACATAGAGAATTTTTTTACTTATTTTTACTCATTTACAAGAAGTGCCACTAACAGTTACATATTAACCGTCTGGTTTTAATACCTTACCATTTGGCATTGGACCTCTCTTTTTACTTCTGATGTTGATTCTTTTTGCTTTGAATACAGTACGAGAATGGAAGTATTTGTTTATGAAAAAAAGAGTATGCAAATAAGTTTGTTATGGACCAAAGCTAAATCTCTTAAAAGATTAGCTTTTTCCTAGAGATAGAATGATCTATTTATTGAAAGTTTTAGATGTACTCGTAAGTCATGTTTGCCTGGTTGTGATTATTGACTAAAGATTGTAAAACATTGACCTGCTTAATCTGTATTCATCCCAGCTCTGTAAGAGTTAATAAATTCAGCCCTTTAGTACCACCTTCCTTATTTGATAGTCTGCTATCACTACTTTTATTGGTTTGGGTTTTTTTAAAAGCAGATGCGTGGGAACAACTTTGATTAAACTCTGGGTTTTGAAGTTGACTCCCTAAATGGCATTTACCTAACGCTCTACACCTTTTGCACCTCTAAGTCTTGTAACAGTGTGAGTGTCTCATGCTTCAATTTGATACCCTAGTTCCCCCCAATGACATTAAGCACCAGGCTTACCTTTGTAAATATTTTAAGGTTGAACATTTAGCAGTGCCGGTTTCTGTTCTCTACTTTAAAAAAAATCCCTTTACCTAATAACTTGAAATAAAATGTTAATAGTAAGAATTCGGTTAGTTGTACTTGTTCACATGAAAAATAATACAACATGTCTCTCCTGTTGTTTTTTTTCTCTTCTTTCAGATCCTGGTTAGATTATAATGAAGCAAGTGCAATAAAAAAGCTGAAAAAGAGTTTGCCACTTAGGAAAGAACTAGAACGTTTAAAATTTGAACTCTCGCATCAACTCCAACTCTCAGATATCAGGTAATAAATTCTATCAGTTGGACTTGCATTAAGACGGTCAAAGCAAGGAAGTATTGTGTAGTACTATGTCATGAGCTTAAAAGTTTATTCCATCAAAACACTTATATTTCATATATGTAAGAGTGTTATTGCACTGAATAATATTTTTCTAGAAGAATTCTGTTGGGATTAAAGTTTCCCATTGCAATCTACTTGTAAAGATCTACTATTTTTAACTAATTATGTAGGCTCCAGGTGGACCAATCACATAAGCACTTGAAATAGAACCTGTGTGTATATATGCATTCACGCACATTTGTGGTTTACTGGATAAAATTGCTTTTCCCAAATTCAAGTGAAATGTCTACAAAGGTAGCTGTATTGGCAGTGAAATGCCACTTTGCACATGGTACCTAATGAAGGATTTTTTAAAAAGTTGTTATTCTTAGTGTCTTGTTTCTCACACTCCAGAGGAGGACATTGTTTGCTTGAAAAGGCTGAGTACAGTTGGTGATCTTCATTCATCAGAATATTTTCCAGAAAATAATTTTAAATTTTGTGCCTTTGAATGAGCATGTTCTCAAGTGGGTTTTTCAGGATGGGAAAAATTACAGTGAGAGTATTCTACAGTGGAAGAATAAACTGTAAAGCAAGGCCTCAGCATTTGTAATGATTGCTGGGGAAGACAAGTGCCATAATCACATAACCACAAAGACCTCCTCCTCCTTTTCCTGAGCATTTTATTGCTAACCATAACATCATGCAGTCTAGACTATCCCTCTGGTCAGTTTGAGTTGCCTGTCCTGGTTGTGTCCCATCCCAGATTCTTGCCCACCCCAGCTACTCACTGATGGAGGGGTCAGAGCAGGAATAAAGAGTGAAAACCTGAACAGTGTGCCAGCACTGCACAACAGCCAAAACAGTGATGTGTTGCCAACACTGTTTTAGTAAAAAATTAAAACTACAGGTGCTATGAAGAAAATGAACCCCATCCCAGACAGACCCAGTACAAGGGAATGGTAATCTCCCATTTTGAGACAATTCTATATCATCTAGAAGTTTGTAAAAGGATTTTTTTTTTCATACACTGGGACAACTATACCATTTAAATGCTTTTTTGAAATTTGCTTAGGAGTTTGTGTGGCCTGTCTGTGATGGAAGAGACGTCAGAGCTGTGGATAATAAAGTATTTAAGTCACCAGTGTAACACCTGACTCTGTATGGTTTAAGAGAAAATGATTCCACTGTAATATATGTGCATATATATGCACACACACGTACATATATATATATATATATGTACCACTAAAATCATAGTAATGTTTTGGGCTAGGAACTCAAAGGAAAAAAACATGTCATTTCCTTGTATAGAGTATTTGCTTTTCAGTAGACCTTTGCTTTTATTACTTTCGAAGTGCTATTTTGAGTTGTTCGTCTTACAAGGCTTTCAGCTGCATCTCAAATTCTTTGATTGTTTTTTTTAAAAATAATGTTGAGAATTAAATGTTTTCAATTGCATTTTTATTTAGGTGGCAGAGAAGCTGGGGTATTGCTCACCGCTGTAGCCAGCTACACAGTCTCAGTCGCTTAGTCCAACAGAGACCAGAAGTATTAAAGAATGTTAAAGGTATTTCTGTTGCTTGTTTCATATGTCCTAATAGTATTGATTCAAAGGTGAACATGAGTTTTCTGTGACTTCCTTTTCACAAATGCTTTTGATAACTGCAAAAACAAACCTGCCAGGCTTACTGAAAATCTGGTGAGACATTACAGTTTAAGCTACTCGATATTTTTTAAAGTGACCTTTTCATAGAGCGTCTTTGCTACACTTGGTTTCTACTTTACTTCTTAATAAATACAAACTGAGTTGAAGGTACTGGACTTACTACTAACAATGAAAGTAAAAAATCTAGACTGAGCCTCCGAAAGGATGGAGATAGCAATAGATTGTTACCCATGGTAGATCCAAGACCAAAATACAAGTAGCTCTCTAAAGAGTTAATATAATGAGGACTTACCCAAATGCCTCTGAAATCATATTGTGTTACCATGCTTGTTCCATAAAATACCTGCATTAAAGCCTGTATTTTCTCAGGAAAAACTAAAATGTTCTGTAAATATGACCTACCATTCTTTTCATACTGTTGTTTGACCTGTGGCAGTAGCTATTTCCTCTGATTGTGACTCCACATCTTATACCTGTCTGCAGATACTTGGTTTTGAGTGGATTTCATTTGAGGGCACACTTAATCCTTTGTCAAAAGACAGAGTGGACAGAACAATAAGTAATAGTTTTAGATTGTATCAGGTTTGAAATTAATTTCCTTACCTAAGCATGCTAAAGATTTAAAGTGCTAGAGAAGCCTGTCTTACAAACCTGTTGTATTCTTCATCTGTGAAGAATAGTAGAATTGATCTTGCTTTGAGATGCAAGGATGGACTAGATGCCTTAAAATGAGTGTGCTCCTTCTTAAGGATTTTGGAAAACTGATTTCTGAGAGCAAGAGCTTCTATTAAAGCCCTGTTTTATAGATTAATACATCACACTGAAGGCTTTTGTGGAAGCTTTTTGTGATACATAGGTGCCTGTGCTTTTACCCTTACAGAATTCTTGAGGATCTTTGTACTTGACTTAAAAAAAAAGATATTCAGGCTCAAAACTGATTTGTCCCCTCAAAAGTAAACGTTTTATGTTGTCTCTATTGTTTCTTTTAAAAAAGAGCAAAAACATAATGTGAAAGCACTTCTTAGAGCTTGCATGTTGCAAGCTTAAGCACATAGCATATATTTTCTAGTGTATATATTATTTGTAGAGATTCCTTGATTATGCTATCTGCTGAGACTTTTCTCTTATTTTAAAAGTAGTCTTTGATAGACAAAAAGCCTGGTTAACTAAAAAACAATCAAGTCAAATACTAGGTAAGGTTTATATGAAAAGAATTCTTGGAGTTTTTGAGAAATCACTCCTGCAAATTTTGAGAATAACAAAAGCACCTACTCATGTCTGTTTGTGCTGCAGAAAGGTATTGCTTGTGATGTGTTTATAGCATCGTTAATAGTTGTGGGAATAATTGCAATAAACCAAATTAGTAAAGACCTTTGTTCAATCTTTAGGACACACAGTGGTATTTACAGACCGTTCAGGTATGAGCGCAGCAGGCCACGTAATGCTGGGGACCATGGATGTTCATGATCACTGGACCAAAGTAAGAAGATTTCAAAGTAAATGATAATGAATCTTGTTATGACACCCTTTTTTAAACTATAACCAAAATATTAATTGGAGCAGATAACTGATGAGCTATTTAAAGCAAACACATAGGTACTATATTTTGCATAACTGTGTACATTACATAATAAATTTAATCCTGTGATATAGTGTTACTAACAGTCTTTGTCAGATCTTTACTGCTGCTGTCACTACCCCTCATTAGATATAAAGAAAACTGGTAAGTTTTGCAGTATTCCAGTCTATGCAATAAGCACTGGCAGTATATTTCATGATCCATAAAGAGCTCATTTCCATGAAGAATTCAGAAATTTTATTCAGCTTCTTTAAAAATATGGGGCTTTAAAGGAGTTGTAACATGATCATCCTTAATGTTTAAGTATTAAGTGCAAAGGACCTCAAATAATATATCAGCATATCATCTAAGGAAATTTTCTTGAATCTCAGTAGCTGAAATACTATTGATAGTTCTATCAAAAATTATTCCTTTGTAAAGGAAATGATGAATAGGATGTGATCCAGAAAGGCCTGAACAAGCTTGAGCAGTGGACCTGTGCGAACATCGTGAGGTTCAACAAGGCCAAATGCAAGGACCTACATCTGGGTCGGGGCAATGCCCGATTTCAGTACAGGATGGGGGATGATGTGATTGAGAGCAGCTCTGCAGAGAAGGACTGGGGGGTTCTGGTTGATGAGAATCTCAACATGTGTGCACTCGCAGCCCAAAGGGCCAGCCATTTCCTGGACTGCCTCAAAAGAAGTGTGGCCAGCAGGTCGAGGGAAGTGATTCTGCCCCTCTGTCCCTCCCTTGTGAGACCCTTTTCACTTGTGATGGGGAGAAGGCTGGAACAGCACACCTTCTATGCCTTGACTCACAAGTCTGATCACTTATAAGCCTTTTCTGATACAGTTGGGGGTTTTTTAAGATTAGAGATCTGGTACCTTCTTCCTTTCTTCTCCCCTTTCAGAACTAAGATAGTTAGATTATTATGCAAAACCTTGGAAAGAACTAGTTCCAGCAGCAACTGAGTCTTCACTCTTTCAAGAATCGATATAAATTAAGCGGGCAAAACCAGTTTATATGGAATAGCTCTACCGCTGTAACTGCTGTGTTGATAAACATTTTGTCTAGGCCTTAGATTATATTTTTTCTTTCTCATCTGGGACTATTAATTTCTGTATATATAGAGAAAGAGGACATCCATCGGTCTTATTATGGCCTTTTTGTGCTTTACAATATAAATACTATATACTATATAGTATATAAATACTATACTGAAAACACTTATGAGCTTATTTCTTTATATCTTGCCCAAAAATGTATATACTTGATATTTCTGGTTTTAGTTGGGTTTTTTTTCCCTCTCACCTCTCCTCTTGAGTTCTGCTTGCATTAAGTGTCATCTCTTATATTGTTACTTTTTTGCATTTCTTAAAATTAAGTTTTTTACTTTATATCATAGGAAATGTTTGTTTGTGTGTGTGCACAGATTTTTGAGAGATTGCCGAATTATTATAAACTGCAAAAAAGGCTGCTGTTCCTGGAGGATCGGATAAGCCAACTTCTGGGAGGTATACAATTAATATATATAGAAGAACTGCAACCCCTGTTGACTCTAGAAGAGTACTACGAGACTCTGAACTCGTTCTATAATAAATTATGTGACAGTAGACTACCTTTTCATCCTCACAGTCTGAAAGGCTTGCAAATGATTCTAGAAAGGTAGGTATTTGCAGGAAAGGCTACTTCCTTTTAGTGGTTTTACTCTTTTTTTTTTTTGTTATACTCATGATTGCTCTCAATAAGAAGAAAACTAATATAATCTCAGATTTCCAGTCTGTTTCTGAAGGTTTCGTGTATCTTAATTTCATTCAAGTTCATAGAGTAGAACCATAAAATAGAATCATAGAATCATTAGGTTGGGAAAGACTTTTGAGATCATCAACTCCAACTGTACCTGTCCACTACTAAGTCATATCCCCAAGCAGTTCATCTGCCAGTGCCTGATGACCCTTTCTGTGAGGAAATTTTTCCTAATATCCAATCTAACTTCCCCTGATGCAGCTTAGGGCCATTCCCTCTCCTCGTCTCACCCATCACTTGGGAGGAGAGACCAACACTCACCACTCTACAACTTCCTTTCATGTAGTTGTAGAGAGCAGTAAAGCCTCCCCTTGGCCTCCTCTTCTCCAGGCTACATAACTCCAGCTCCCCCAGCCACTTCTCAGAAGACTTGTTCTCCAGCCCCTTCACCAGCTTCATTGCCCTTCTCTGGACTCACTGCAGGACCTCAATATCTTTCTTATAGTGAGGAACCCAAAACTGAACACAGTATTCAAGGTGCAGCCTCACCAGTGCTGAGTACTTCCCTGGTCTGCTGGCCAAACCATTTCTGATACAAGCTAAGATGCCACTGGCCTTCTTGGCCACCTGGGCACACTGCTGGCTAGTGTTTAGCTGCTGTCAACCAACGCCTCCATGTCTTTCTCTGCCAGGCAGCTTTCCAGCCACTCTTCCCCAGGCCTGTAAAACTGCACAGGGTTGTTGTGCCCCAAGTACAGGACTTGGCACTTGGCCTTGTTAAACCTCATCCTGTTGGCCTCAGCCCATTGATCCAGCCCGTTCAGATCCCTCTGCAGAGCCTTCCCAGACTCCGGCAGATCAACACTTCCTCCCAGTTTAGTGTCACCTGCAAACATGCTAAGGGTGCACTCAATCCCCTCCTCGAGGTCATGGATCAAGATATTGAACAGGACTGGAAGTTAGAGCCAAACTTCTGGCATTTATCTTAGTGTTGTGCTAGGTTGAATTACAGTATTTTATTGGGTTAAATTAAAAGTTTTGTGCTGCCAGTTAACAGCTGTGTATGATGGTGGTGCTGTTTATATTTTTTTAAGTATTGTTGACAGTTGCTTTTGAAATGCCATTTTGAAAAAGCTGTATGTATGATGCTTCTATATTCTCATGAACCAAACTTGATTATTTTTTATCAGTTATTCTGATTGATATTCTTTTATCTTCAGAATTCATTACGAAAGTAACTCATGTAAATACTTGTGTAAAAAAAGATTATACCTTGTTTTTTACTTCCATTGTGTTTCATTAGTGACAGATACGCACCAAGCTTACATGAACTTGGACACTTTACAATCCCAACGCTCTGTGACCCAGCAACCCTTCAATGGTTTATTTTTGCAAAAGCACAGGAAGCAAGACAGAATCTGAAAAGAAAGGAGGAGTAAGTCTTCATGTGACTCAATACATTTAGCTCATGAAAATCTTTGCATACCATATGTTTCATTTGGAGGAGGAGTAGAACCCTGAAAAAAAATGTATTCATGCTCTTTTGGTGGAAAAAACCTTCTGTTTATAAAATAGAACTTTACCCATCAGCTTTACTAAGTCAAAAATTTCAGCATTCAGTGAACACAAACAGTTAATAGAAAATACCCTTCACCTTGTAGAAACAGTTATACTTTATTAAGAAATAGAAGACCTTTGCTTACAAGACAAAATTACATCATGTTTACTTCCTCAAAGGAGAGATGGGGTTTCTTTTTAAGGAAGAGAGCTTTTGATTGAATAAGAAAAGAAACAAGCTTCTATTAATGTTACTTACATTGTGACAAGAAAGCAGTAAAGTCGAAACTAAAAATTACCAATATCAACTAGAGAAATACTATTTCCAGTTGTTTGTTAGTTAGCTGAGGAAGAGATTAATTAGCACTGAACAAGGGGAGGAAAAGACTGGGATAGACTGATGGGAAAAATACCTCCTTGATACTCTTTGACAGATGTGAGTGAGGTGAGAGAGATGACAACAGTGCAGTCACAGTGCCGTACTTGCATGACTTGTAATATCTGTCAGAACTGTAAATTTTTTTCTTGGCCTTGTATGTGTCTCTGAGGATTGAGAGCATGAAGTTGAGATACTGATTTTATTTTAGATAAAATACTGAGATAGGCTGTCTGGTGTTACTGTCCTTTTAGAGGTCTGTGAGTTTATTTTTCTGCTATGGAAAGCCTGTAATGAATTGTTGAAATATCACACTGTCATCAGTCTATACAAAATGTATACATCCAGATGGGTTTTTTTGTGAAGGTTATTTTAGGCACGTGTCTTACTGAAGGCATTATGGTTTTAGCTCTCTAAGACCTGATTACTTGGAAGGATACATTTTGGAGATAGACTTTGGTAAAACATGGAGGTTTGTTGGAATTTTTTCATAACCCTGGTCTGGCTTTGGAGTTAGATTATTTATGCCACATGAGTTGAAACTGCTGAATAGCTCTCTGTATACCTGTCCCTATATGACATCTAGGGAAGTATTGTCTGTAGAGATTTGGATGGGTGTTGTATCAAGTGTATGCATTTGGATCTCGGTAACTCACTCTAAGAAACCTTACACTACCCCACATTATAAGGATACTATGCATGCATGTAACCTACAAATTACTTATTTCAAAGGTAAAGTTTTTTTAAGAGATTAAATTCTGACTTTGTCACTTTATGTGGTCTTCGTTTGCTAGGATGATGATTATGGAAAAGGAACTGATTGATACTTCCACTGAAAAATTTTCTTTGGATCGGCTGTATAAGGAACCCAGTGTTTCCAGTGCACAGATGATAGATTGTTGTAAGCGACTGCTGGAAGAATCCTTGCCATACCTACAAGGCATGCACCTTTGCATTTCACATTTCTACTCTGTGCTGCAGGATGGAGACCTGTGTATACCTTGGAACTGGAAAAACTGAGGAAATACCTGATAAACAGATGAATTGTTTATTTTCTGTAAGAGATTACAAATATGAATGTTTTTAAGAGTAAATTATTTAAATCTGTATTTTGATATCAGTATTCAACCCACAGTTTCTTCTAATTGCTGCTCAAAAAGGATCAGAATCCTAGACAATTTGCACAATACACAGTATTGCCGGTTCTGAGAAGGACGTCTGTGCATTCTCCTTTCTACTGTAATAGTCCCAGTGTATGGTAGCAATTGTGAAACCGCTTTTTTTGTAGTGAAGTATGAAAATTTATTAAATTGCAAGTCTGCAGATATGTGTATTTTTAAAATACATTAATATTGCCAGGTAGATCATCTTAAATAAAGACACTATTACTAAAACCAAACACCACATGTCGTCTTAGGGGATTAAGGGATTCATTGAATGCCGAAGTTAGGTACATAAGTAATCTGGTGGCAATACTGACATTTTACATTGGTACCTATTACTGAATTTTTAAAAAGAGACATGAAAAAACATAAGACTATTTCTACTTTGCAGAAGAAAGCAGTGCATTAACTTGGTCTTACAGCAGAGTTTCTTGTGCTAGTTCAGTATTGTTGCCTTAGCATTTTAAAATATGCCAGTAGTACTGTCTGCAGTTACTTTAAAGGAGATGTCATTATCTTTTTGTTTTCCAGCATTTGTTCTATAAATACAGACAATCCTCTTTATGTGCACTGTAACAGACTGCAAATTCTATTCACGGCACATAAAAACCTGAGTAGTTTAGTGTGACATCTGAGGAGAGGATGCATTGATTTGTATGGGGTTGTCTGCAAGAGTAAGTACTTCTCTGTGAGGACGAGGAGTTTGCAGTAAAGCAAGTTCATGGATCTTTACTGATACTTTATTCCTGGAAAAAAAATGTGTCAAATGGTGTGGGTGTGTGTCAGCACTTTTTCATTGTAATACAAGTCAAGATGTATTTTGTGTTTGGGTTACTGCTTTGCAAAATACCTTTTGAGAAGAACCAACTGCTTGATGCTTCTGGACTTGAATTCAACTATAACAACTAGCTTCCTTGCCTTGTATTTATATTTGTATTGAGTAGGGAAATCGTTGTCATTCTCTGTTCTCTCCAGTTAAAAGGCTCAGTGTCAAGTTATGTTGCCAAACAAAAACCTGTGCTGTGATCCTCAAAGTGTCTGTTTTAAAACATCCAAGACAGCAGCTGTGACTGTCTCAGGCCTTTATTCAACTGAATTACTAGCAATTCTTGTATAGGTTCTGAACATCAGTTGATAGTTTCTTCAAAGCAGTTAACTTCCACTGCACATTACTCCCTCTCGCTCCATCTGGCATTGATGATACTGTTCGTGACCCAGTTCACTAAGCAAGTGAGTGAGTACTGTCAGTTGTAGCCCAGAAATATCTCTGTAACAGCTCTTTGAAAGCAGGAGCTGAGTGTAGTGCTTTTCTTTCTTGCTTGAATTGAATGACCCCTTGCAGGTCTTCGGGCAAGAAGCTGTCCAGTTTGACTGCAGAGGAGATAAAAAAAGTCTGAGGGAAGGTGAGTAGACTCAACCAAGAGCCTGATGTGATTCTGTGAGGACCGACACTAATGTTGCAGAAAGCTGTGGCTAGATCTGGAGACCTCTTTGCGGTATAGGGAGCAAAAGTAGAAGTAGCTGGAGAAGGAGACAGAATCTGTAAAGAGCCTTTAAGAACAGAGCATAGGATGAGTCTGCAGGTATAAGTAAAACAGGGCAGTGGAGACCCTGACCTGGAATGCCTGATGGGAGTAGGCAAGAAAGGGAACAGAACTGAGTTTAAATATGGAAGTAGTGAAAACTGTTACTGTGAAACATTTCCAGTCTGGGATAGAACTGAAAATGATTGCCATTCCTACTAAGAGGAAGTAGCCAAAATCCTCGGGCAAAATGTGTCAGCCCTCCGAGGGTGGCACAGCAGCCTGCTTTTCTGCAAGTTGCCTCCAGGCAGGGTTCTCAGGTCTGTGCAAAAAGCCAAAGCGTTTCAGTCCTGCTGCTGTCCCCCAAGACAGGTGGTCACCTCAGGGGCTGTGGGAGTGGTCCTTCTTTGTTAAATTGTGGGGTTTGTTTTCTTGAGTCCTGAAGGAGATGCATGTCAAAATCCTTAAAACCACTCAAAAACTGAGCAGTGTAAAAATTAAGGTTGTATTTAGGTCAGTAATTCAGCATGGTGAGGTCTGGGTGTTAACAGAGTTATTTTACAGTATGCTTTCTGTAAACTGATTTTACTGCAGAATGGTCAAGTTGACTTTACAAACATGAGTCTCCCAACAATTTTTAACATATTTAGAAAAGCAATGTAAAAAACCAAAAGAGTACATTTTATATATATGTTGTTGGTGTTTATTTTGACATGTTTGACTTACATTGAAGAAAAAAATAAGAGAATTGTCCATTTAATTAGATATTTATTAATTAATCTGGCAGGATTCTGTTTTTTGTTCCTAACATTTCAATGAGACGAGAGGAAAAAAATGGGGTTAGCACTCAGAAAGCCTTTTGTGGCAGTGGCAGGGTGGGAAAGGACAGTGCTTTGAAACTTTTATCTGTTTTTAGACTGCACAGAACACTTCAAATCCTGTTTAACACTTTCCTATAAGCTCATTGTGGGAATTGAATTAATATTAACATCTGCTGTAGTTTTGTTCAGTACAGAATTCCCACTTGCTCCATGGCCAGCAACCAAAAACATGCTCGGTGTGAAGTTTCAAAAAGTGTTCTCTTTAAAAACAATCCTAGTATTGAATTAGGTGGAGTTGATGTCTTGCTGTTTTAATCATTATTTGGCTTAGATTTGAGGTTTTCTCTTGCTTAGTAATTTGTGCAACAAATGTTTGAAAGATAAGTGAGAATCTCTACCAGCAATCAAAGACTTCAAACGTGTTCTGGTCATGCATCGTGAGTAAATAAACCATGATGCCCAGATCATGTCCTTCAGCCTCTGAGAATGGTTTAGTGTTTTAGTGCAGCTGCCAGAAGGAAATTCAATGCTAGAATAAAAGAGATGGGGGCTTAAGGCAATATTTATTGCCTTAGTGAGTTATTTTGATGCTGTTTAATACTCTGATCTTGAGATGCATGCATTGGCAAACAGCAGTTTCCATTTTGTCAGTTGTCAACATCATGATTTACAGTATCAGTTCTGTATGAATTCTTGTGTTACAGGCTCCTGCCTGTGGTTTGTATCCTTAGAGCTGTATATGAAAATGGTATGAAATTGTGTGAAGTAATGTCCGTTGTTCTTTTGGCTGTTAACTGCTGTGATAGAGTCTCAGGGACTAGAAGGCTTGTTTTTCTGCTTTGTAATCTATTCAAAATGTTGCTAATTAATCTTGAGAAAGACTTAAAAAGGGGAAATCTTCAAGAAGATTAGAGCTGATGTGTCAAAGCATATCCAAAATTCATCAGAACTTTTCATTGAGAACATAAATCTCATGTAATTTGTGTACCTTATAGATAAAAACAACTTCTGGAGGAAACTGAAATTTTAAAGCTTATTAATTTAAAGTTGTCTTTCTGAGAATATATAGTGTTTGTCTGAACAGGGTTGTCTCTGTGATTCCTTGGGCATGTGCATGTATATTATGTGTGTGTAGCATATGTGTCCAGTGATGAGACTTTCCTAATATTTATTTATAAGCTTAAGACGACATGGATTTGTAGCAGAGCAGGGCAGATGTTTTGTTTTTAAATTAAAAAACAGCCTACTGAGAAAGAGAAAACAAATACAGTAGAAATGTTCATTTAATAAGTTCAGAGCTAGAGAAATTTTTCTGTTGCATATAAATACTTGAATAATTTGGCTTAAAAATATGAGATTAAAAGCTAGGACCTTGATTCTAAGCATGGAAAAAAAGATGTTTAGTTATCTCCCCGAAAGGCCGTGTTAAAAGCACCGAAAAGACTGAAGTAACAGAAAAAAATAATCTTGTTTTTCAGCTTGTCCTTTTCAGCTATATATTCCTCACACAACTGCTTAAATGCTGAATAATTTAGTACTTCATTTTTGCTAAGTCCTCCAATGGGGCACTGTGTGTCTAAGTACTTAGTCTGATTGATTGTGATCTCAGTGACATCTTTTAAAAAAAAGCTTTTGAAGATATTTTATTTAGTAGAGCTGAAATTTAATATTTCCTTGTAATCTTTTATATCTGCAAGTGCCTTTTCTGTCTTCTATTTCCATAGCTTTGGGCTATTGTGTGGCTCCATAGTTTAGCAAGTTTAAATATCTTTTAACCCTTTTGCTGTTCCTAACATGATTACCAAAAGAGCACAGGTTTAAATCAGCCACATCGATGCTGTGGACTGTGCTGACTACAGACCCCCAAACATGCCTTACATTGAGCTGCTTCGATCCTTGTAAACTTCTCTTTGATTTTAGCAGGGAAGGAGGTTCAGAAAAGTGAGAGCGGCCAAAGTTTGTGCCAAAGGTAGTGGCTGGAATGACAGTGTGAAATAGCTTTTAACACTGGGGTTAGATGAAAAGAGCAGAGCTATGACTTTCTTCTTAATTTAGTTCTAACACCCCTACCTAGCTTCTCAGGAGCACACAAGGCAATTTGGTGTAGCTTAAGATACCAGTCAGCTTTAATTCCTTTTTGATTGTTTCTCTTTAATCATCTGCTCTGTCATGTGATTTGTGTATGTTGCAGGGGCATAGTTGAGCAGTCAGTTAATGCCTGTGGTGGCTGTGCGCACCCTTTCTCTGTAATGGGATATGCTGGGGCCATTTACTACAAGCAGCAATTGGATGAGAACCTGATGTCCTCCCTCAAGACCTCTCTGTGATCTTGCGGCCACAGCTCAAGATCAAGGCGTTCCTTGATAGCGCTTTGTCCAACCCACACATTATTTTACCCATCAGTTTGTCATGTTTCTGGGAACCTAGTCCTGGGTTGGGTTTTTTTACTGGGATGTTTCAAGTTCATTGAGTCATTGAGTCATGGTTATAGAGTGAGTTTTTTAATCCTGCTTGTGTTATAGTCCAAAGACACAGGTAACTCCTGTTTTCGACTTGCATTGATTTCAGACAGTCCATCAAGACAAAGCTGTGCCTTCTACACAATCAGACAATGCTCAAAAAAAACAAAAAAAAGAAAAATAAGAATAAATCCCTAAATTTCACATGTAATTAAACTCGCTAGGAAGTACTTAGCAAGGAGCACTACCTCTAGCTTTAATTTGATTTCTCTCACCATTCTGCGGCCAGGGCAATGTTGTATGGAGTCTGCATGATCTGGGGCTCACCCTGCTTGCAAGGATCTGCAAAGGTCATGTTGGCTTGAAGCATAGATACCAAGGGCCACTCAATGCTGTCTTCATCAGGACTGCCTACCCAGCCCCCAGAGAGGACATCTGGTTGCAGCAACCTCTCTGATGGAGCCCAAGAAGCCCTCCTCATTTAAACAAAAACAAAGACAGGAAAACACAAAAAATTCCCTCAAAACTAAATCAACCAACCAAAAAAAAAAAACTTCCACAAAAAAAGAAAAGTGAGAAATGACCATTTTGAAACTGCTGTTGGGAGAGTAACAACTCCTGCTGTTATGAGCCGATTCCCTGGTGCAGTTTTGCATGTTTCAAATAAGGGAGGGTTCCTGGTAGATATTGCTGCTCTCTTCAAAATGGACAATCTCCCTACCAAGGTGGTATTTAAACACAGGGCCATCAATGTATTGCATGATCGGATGCACATTCCTCTCTGTTTAATCTTTCAGCTTGTGAGACCTTTCACCAAAGGTCACAAAGCATTAATCTAAACACGACTAACCAGTCCACAAAGGTCTTGGCAATAGCAAATCTTGTCTTGATCAGTGTATGATGCCTCTTGCTCTCTGTATTGCCACCAAAAAAAAAACCATCAAATTGATTAATTATAATTTAAAAGATTCTATGGTTGCAGTATTTTTTCACTGCTCAGATCTTTACTGTCCTGTTATGACAGACATCAGAGTTAAAACAAGCTGTGGTGTAAACTGAGTGGTTTTAGCAAGGAATCTGTCCTGATGCCTGAGATTCCTGATCTTGATCTTGAGATGGTGAGAAGCGGATGAGACAAAAGGCTCTGCAAGTCTGGACTCCTGACCAACATCAGGACTTAAAAAAACACACATATATATATATA
>WAAB01006811.1:0-24272 GCA_013389865.1 Piaya cayana
AATGGGTCCAGAGGATGTTCCAACATCTGGAGCACCTTCCATATGAAGGCAGGCTGAGAGCTGGGGTTGTTCAGCCTGGAGAAGAGAAGGCTCAGAGGAGATCTTATAGTGAACTTCCAATATCTGAAAGGATTCTACAGGAAATCTGGAGAGGAACTATTAATAAAGACTTGTGGTGATATGATGAGGGTGAATGGGTATAAACTGGAGATGGGTTGATTTAGACTAGACTTTAAGAAGANCCTCCAACCCTAACTATTCTATGATTTTATGATTGTATTATTCTATGAAATAAAAGAGAAGGGTGAAAAGAGGAAACATGAACTTTCAGCACAGAACTGTGATGCTGAGAACAGTATTAATCAAGACACGAAAGGATGAAGAGAGAAGAAATTCTTTAATCTTTAATTGCCTGTACACCAATGATAGGAGCTTGGGTAATAAACCAGTAGAATTAGAATTGCTTATTTATGAGCATAAACACAACCTGGTTTGTATTACAGAAATCTGAGGAGATGATTCACATGACTGGAATGTTAAAATCAACATCTATGCTTCTTTTAGGAAGGATTGTTTAAATAAATTAGTAGGCGGAGTGGCACTTTGTCTTAGAAAAATCCCCTATAATTCTAAGTTTTCTTGAGTTAAGGAGAATTTTGGGAAAAAAGAGGTAATAATCAACCGTTATATGAATAAGCTTGGGAAAGAATAGCATCTACAAATACATGCTTCTCAGCAGATATGTAAATAGAGCAAATTTACAAATACCAAATCATCAAATCATGCTGTAAACTTGATGTCTGACTCCTTAAATACCTATAAAATTCAGGAACAATTTTAAAACCTAAAGTAACCTTCTGTGATCTAGGGAGCTTCATTCTTAATGGCATAAAGTAGAAGCCTCAGGCTATCACATTTAAAATATTACTGGAATTTCTTCTTATTATGTAAGACAATTCTCAAATGTCCTCTCAAAAAATGTCATGATGATAAATGAGAGGGGATTTGGAGAAGTACCACAGGACTGACTAAACCAGTTGAAGACGATTGCAAAGTGAAAAACTCCCAATATTAAGATTATTTATCTTACCAAATGGAAGATTGACTCTACTATAGCTTATAAAAAAATAGGCATTAAAAGATAGTGTCTCAGTATATCAGAAGACTTTATGTTCCAGTGTTCAACCCTTCCTTTGGGTGCCTAAAATATATTTTACCCATAGTGTCTGTAAGTAGTTCCTGGAGAACCAGAGCATAGATATCTCTGCATCCAGCTAAGTAAGTGTGAATATAGACTTTGCCCATAGAGGAAAGATTGTGATCCCAGAAGTGGAGCAGCTTGGAACTTTTAAAGCAGTTTTAGGTTAATTTATCACTGTGACATGACAACAATGGTCCATGCTCTCTCTTTGCTTCGTAGATTCTGTCCATCTTTGTCAGAAATGTTTCTCTTAGTAAAGTAAATCACACAAAATGCTGTTGAATAGTAACTGCATGATGCATATAATCGCTGGATAATTTTAACTATGGTACAAAGCCAATGGATGTACTGTAATTTAATAAGGAAGAGAGTAAAGTCCTCACCTAACTTCAAAAATATTAGTTTATTACAGTGCTTTTTAATGAATAATGTCATGTGTGTTATATAGTTCATGCTTACTGTATACGAGGAAACTTCTTTGTCAGTTGCTGTAAATTTCATAGTGATGGAAGCATAATGAGACAAAGTGCCAGACTATATGAAAATCATATTGCTGTATTTTGTACAAAGAGTCTTTAAACTGTTACTGCTCAAAGGTTTTAATGAACTTAAACCAGTTGTGGCCTTAAATGGTACAATTTAACTGCTAGAGGCTGTATTCAGGGTGAGTAAGCATGCCTGGACTGTTCTTCCATCAACACACACACAAAAAAAGTATCTGTAAGTTATAGTAGTGTTGTTACAAGTTTTGCTGCAGTCTGCTCTTTAGAAAGACAACTGTAGAGACAATGTCACAATTCTCATGATTTTTAAATTTCGTTTTCTTCTTTTTTCCTGATTATAAAAGGCTGGTGGGTATATGAAATGGTAATGGTGGTCTAATAAAAGTAATTATAATTCCTGAAAACTGCTCATATATATTAGAAATAATATGAACTCTTATAAAGAATAATTAGCAAGTGGATATGAAGGTTCTGTCTGGATGCTCTGGTAGCCTAGTCACAGGGACAAGGAAATGTGACTCAGCATCTGAAAACATGAGAGAAGCAGGACTTTACTAGATTGAAATCTACAGTCTTTTTAAACTTGCTGCATTACATAAATATATAACATCATAGAGCATGTTTGTTTTATCAGCAGAACATGACTTCTGTGAAGTACACATGTGACTTAAATTTGATTAAAATAAAATTCCTTTAATTATCCAAATCCATTCATCATAGTTAACTGAAGTTCCTTTCTAGGTGTGATGTGAAGCAGAAGAGTACAGAAAAGATGGTACATCAAGTAATGTGTATCTTAGTCTGGATTTCAAGGGACATGCGTTGTATAGGTGCAAAGAAAGTTAAATTATTTATGTGAACGTTGTTCCCATTACCCTTGGTATTTAGGGCACTCAGCACACAGAAAACACATTTTGTTGCTTAAAAATAAACTTCAGGTCATCTTTAACTCACATTTTTGTTTCATTTGTACAAAACCAAACCTCTTTGCTGACTTTTACATGTAAAACACTAAAAGACACAGAATGATACCTACAAGAGTTAGGTCACTGCTCCTAGAACAGATATAATCATAAAGCTGCATTTCCCATATAAAATGAATATAAGATTTTAATTACAGCTGTGTATCAAAAGGACAAAAAAATGGTGAACTGTTCTCCTTGGTATAATGCCTGCAAGTACTTGTTGTGTGCTCTACATCTGTTTCATGACAGGTTGTTAATGATATGTGTGTTCGTTAAAGTGCCTCCTGTGTATTGTAGTCCTTAAAACTGTTTATGAAATCCCTACTTGAGGACACGTGATGCATTTTCTCAGGTCAGGTCCTCTAAGAGGTCCAAAGTATGCCTAGTAGCTGAACCATTCTCAATCAATTTTTCTGTCAGTCAAATCAGTCAGTCACTATTATTCATCTTTTTCAAGTCATGTAAAAGCATTCACCATGGAGTTATTTAAACAAAAGACAATAAAAACATCAGTTCTAATACAGGTTTTTTAAAATTGTCAGATACAGCCTGTTTGTTTTCTATCATCTCTTTTTCTTTAACAGACTTCAGGCATATTCATAGTGTAAAAAAAGTATTAATTGTTTTATTTTATATGGTTCTATTTATCTAACTACAGAACAAAATTACATTACTCTCTGAAATTAGTTGTGGGCAAAACATGAATAATCTATCTTTCTCCTTCACCCTTTTCATGCTTTCCAAATTAATTTCATCCTCATCCATTCCATTGACTAAAGTCACTGACAGCCTATTCTTTACCTCTGTCAGGAATTTTCTTCTTCCTTTCTATTTTGATGATTTTTTTTTCTTTCCATCTATGCTTCCTCTCTTGTCTGTGCTCACTAGCCCTTTCTTCAAATGCTACTAGCATTAGTTTCCAAGGTTTCTAGTACTACTGGCATAAGATTACCCAGTTACTTTGAATTACTGTTTCTTAAAATGAAACTCCTGCTGAAACTATTGAAAGTCAACACCCAAAAAGCTAACTGAAATCCAGAGTAATGAGCATCCTTGAAATACAAAGGATGTACTTTGCTAGAAGATGAAAGATTTTGGGCAAAATTGCTTAGAATTTGAAGATGAAAGGTTAGCTGTGATATAAAAGGATTTTAATAAAGCATTGGACTAAAACTTTCATGAAATCATACTTAACAAATTTAGATCAATAGAAGTGATTTGTTGTAGGATGAGAACCAAGAAGTTATAAGCAAAAGACAGTAAGGATAAACAGTAATATATCTAGCTGCTAATTTAAGTATTTCTATTCTTTCAGTCACAGTTTCAAGTGCAATAACAATGAGGGTGTTGGAAGAATAGGGAAGAGAAATTTATAAAGAAGGAAATAGATAAGTACCCTCTTTATAAGGGAAGTTTATAAGCACTAGATAAGTTTGAACAAGCAAAGCCAAGTGCTACAGGTAAAAACTACTAAAGTTTTTCCATGGCTGTTAATGAGATTAAGATTTGACACCAAGGAGTTAAAGACTTTTACAGTCTTCTAAGACTCATAGTCATACCTGGTGCAGGTGTCCAGATGTTGGCAGCAGAGAGGCTGTGGGCATTTTTTCTGTGAGGAGAGGTTGGAGCTGGCTCCTGCTGAACAGAACCAGTTCTGGCTGATTCCAATGTAGATGCCACAGGTCACAAGCTCAACCCTCAGCCAAGGCAGTGGCAAAATGCTGCACAGGCAGTGAAGAATGAGTACAGACCTGTTGGCTCTTCCCGAGAGAAGAGTAGTAGAAGGTGCTCCAAGTGCTGGTGCAGAGATTTCCTGGCAGCCTGTAGAAGAGACCATGGTGAGGCAGGTTGTCTCCCTGCAGCCTGTGGAGGTAAATGGTGGAGCAGATATCCACTTGCATCTCACAGAGGAGCCCATGCTAGAGCAGGTTGTTGTACCCTGAAGGAACTGCAGCTAATTGACAGCTCATGCAGGAGGAGGGAAAGTGTGAGGAGGAGGAAGAGGCAGAGACTTATGGGCTGTTACCCAACCCCCTGTGCTTTTTAGGAGCTAGAGAAGCAGAGGTTGAAGGAGAGAAGTGGAGCCTGGGTGTGAGAGAGTGGACGGAAGATACTTTAGCTTTTGTCTTTCTTTGCTTTTCACTGCCTTAGTTTGTTCTAATGAGCAATAAATCAATCTTCAACCAGTGAATTCTGGTTTTCTTGTGACAGTAATAGAGGAATGATCTCCCTGTCTTTGTCTAGACTCATGAGATTTTTCATCTTGTTTTCTCCCATATTCTGTTAAGGAAGAGTGATGAGAGAGCAGCTAGGTAGGTGTCTGACAGCTGGTCAACCAGTTTGACCAAAGTCAACCTGCCACAGCAGTTAAAAGAAAATGTAGGTTAAATATGAATGAATGTTTCATATTTAGCTATGGATATCCTCAAGGAGCAGTGGTGATAGCTACACAGAAATACATCGATGAACAAGGCTGAATCAATTGATAGCAAGATTGGTTAGAGAGTCATTAGATCCTTTTTCCCATTTAACCCTGGTAATTCATAAGGTCTGCTATATTGGCTACCATTTGCTTTGTTATTGGCACAGAGCACTGGGAACGCCATAGTGACAGAATATTCATAGTACTTTTTGTTATGTGTACCCAAAACTGAGCAGCAAGTTTTTCATCTGCTGAAGTGAAAAGAGAATGGAGTTGTCACCTTGTAAGAAATTAATTTCCAGCACTAAGAATTCTTTTGTGGAGACTGCTGAGGTGTAGTTGTTACTGTTGCAGTGCTGTCAATGATCATTAAGTGTCCCAATCTCATGTGGAGAATGAAATAAACAGAAACAGAAATTATCTAAAAGTAGAACTACTTGGATATTTTTTCTTTTTATTTGAACCTCCTCAATAAGTCCTGCATTGATGAAGCAGAAATTTATCTTTAAACCATTTTGATTAAGGAAAAATGAAAGTCACAAAATAATTATTTGCAATACAAGAAAAACTTGCTAAAAAGTCTTTTTTTCTTCCCAAATTCAAAGTCTACATACATATGTACACATACAGCACTACTATGACAATATATCTTAATATATTGATGCTATTTTATTTATTATTTATCACTGCTGGCTGGGTTCCGTGTAATAATAGTATTTAATATAACAAGTTATAAAATATTTCAAAAAAGCAAAAATATGTTCAGAAAACTGCTACAGATATCAACATTTGAGTGTACACTTCAGATCAACTTGCATCTGAGTTACAGTGGAATGCAATGAACTTTGGGGTTTTAACATAAAGACTACCCATTGTCTATGGTGAATAATCTCCCCAGGTTCAACATTACCAATATGGGAAAAGGGATCTTCCTCCTGAGGGCAAAGCAGAATATAAAATTGGATTCAGAATTAGTCTCCTGAGGACTGTGGAATCCTCTCCTGAATTATCTGTAGAAATACTTCTGTCTCACCCTCAGCTGTAGTGGAAGTCCTAGGAGATTAGTCTCCCAGAGCTAAGGTTGGTTTTGTGAAGTGCTGCTCTGCTCTCATTTGTTCTGGTGTCTCAAGATGAACTACGAAACTTCTGTTCATTTCTGTGGCCTTTGGATCCAAACTTTTCCCATCATGTACTCACCTAGAAACTGGGATGTTGCCATTCATCCTAGGTCACATTTATCTTCTGTCTGAATGTTTTTCTGGGATCATTAAAAAGCACTCTGAGCTGTACAGATTTCAACTTTTGAGTCAGACTGCTGCAGTCGGCTAAGAAGCACGGGCTGCTTTCTTGATCTGATGAATGAGACTACCTAGGAAATCTTGATATTTAGTAAAATACTGGGAAGAGTAACTGAATGCAAAGGAAGCTTATAAATTCTGCAGCTGAACACTAGGTTGAGGCAGACAGACGGTGCCTGGAATGAAGGAAGCCCAGGAGGGAGCTAGAGGAGGGTGGCTCCTGTCTTGTAGAAGTGGCAGCTTGCACACGGGCAGCTGATGGGGGCAGGGGGAGGGGCATTCCCAGAGGCATCTGCAGGAGATTTAAATGCCCCCTAAGGAGTGTGAGTGACAGGAGCATGGTGAACAGGAGCAGGCAAACAGGTGTGTGGAGCATCAGGAGCGTGAGGCAAGGCAGTTTGCAAGGCAATTCAAACAGGAAGGGTGAAGAGGCAAGGGTGTGAGCAGGGTGCCAGATCTTGGCCAGAACCAGGGAACCATGGTGTCCACTTGGCAGAAAATTATGGCCTCTCCAAGCTCTGCACCAGCTGTGACTGATGCAGCCTCCCAGATAGAGCCCCAGTGGGTGAATGAAGCCACCCGAATGCCAGGCTGCAGGGTGTGCCTCCTCTCGCACTGGTGTCAGGCACCAGTGCGGGGTTCACCTATGGGAGGTGTACTCAGATGGAGGGAACCCTCTGCTTGGTGATGGTACTCAGGGAGTAAGTGAGCAGGTTGAGGACCATCAGGGAGCGTGAGAGGGGGACTGACCACCAGAACAACTCTCTTACTTCCAATCTCTGACCAGACAGGCAGGCATGCCTCATGTAGCAGAGGATTCCCTGTCTACTCTCCATTTAGCTGAACAGAGAAATTTAGGAGATGGAGAGGGATGGCAGTTGGTTCCAGCCTCACACAGCAGGCATGTCTACCCTATTCCAATCTCAGCTTTCCAGGTTCTCTTGCACAATAGATGCAAACCTCTGCAAGAAGAAGCAAACCTTAATGTGGATTATGGGTGTCAAAGCCTAGAAATATTCCCTAGGTTTAGGCACCCTAAGCCATCCATCAAAAAGGCTTCTGTAAAGAAGAAAAGACATGTCATTGTCATAGGTGGACTTCCTTCTGAAGGGAACAGAACGTCCAATACACAGACTTAATCCATTACATAGAGAAATCTGCTGCCTACCTGGGGCCTTGGTTAGAGATGTGGAAAGAAAACTTCCAGCTCTGATCAGGCCCACAGATTATTATCCACTACTGATTTTCCAAGTAGACAATACTGAAACCCCAACAAGAAATCTAAGGGTGATTAAAAGGGCTTTCAGGGCCTTGGGATGGATAGTGAAGTGATTGGGTGCACAGGTAGTGTTCTGCTCTGTCATTCCTAATACAAGGAACGATGAGGGAAGTAATAGAAGAACACAAAAATAAATACTTGGCTCTGAATGTGGTGTAAGGAGCAAAACTTTGGGTTTCCTGACCATGGGTTGGCCTGCACAACACTAGACTTGCTGACAAAAGATGGGGTACTCTTGTCCTCAAGGGGCAAAAGGATGCTTCTCAAGAGGCTAGCAGGTCCCAACAATAGAGCTTTACTTGCGAATGGGGAGGGGGACAAAACCAGGCTTGGAAGAAAAAAATTTGGTAATGGCACTCCAGTGTTTGAGGGATGGTGTGGTAGTGAGACCCTTTGGTCTGTCACCTCAGCAGAAGCGGGGGCTAGCACTCCAAGTAGTAACAAAGATGCCAAAGGTTATAGAGGAGTTAGAAACTACAGCAAGTAGTCACTTAGGAATTAAGAGTCTCTGCCTCAGAAGAGCAGCGGGATCAATAGCCCAACTGAAGTGCATTTACACCAATGCATGTAGCATGGGCAGCATACAGGAGGAACTAGAAGTCATTGTATTGCAAGAAAACTATGATATAATTACCATCACAGAAACATGGCGGGACATCTCACATCACTGGGGTTCTGCCATGGTTGGTTTTAAACTCTTCAGGTGGGATGGGCAAGGAAAGGCGTTGGAATAACTGTTTATGTTAGTGTTTTAACTGCCTTGAGTTCAGTCATGGTGAAGATAGGGTTGAGTGTCTATGGGTAAAAATTAAGGGAATGCCCAATAAGGCAGATACTGTGGTAGGAGTTTGCTGTAGACCACTCAGCCAGGAAGAAGGGGCTGATGAGATATTCTACAAGCAGCTAGAAGTCTCACAATCTCTAGCTCTTGTTCTTGTGGGAGACTTCATCTTATTACATGTCTACTGGAAGTATAATACAGCAAAAAGGAAACAGTCTGGGACATTCATGGAGTGTGTGGATGATAACTTGACACAACTGGTGAATGAACTGACTAGGGAAGATGCCCCACTGGACCTGCTGTTTGTGAACAGAGAAGGCCTTGTGTGAGATGTGATGGCCGAGTCCTGCACTTGAGACACAACTGGGTATAATGTACCTGGACTTTAATAAAGATTTTGACATAATTTCTGATAGTATTCTGCAAGAGAAACTGACTGCCACTGGCCTGGACAGGCACACCTTCTCCTGGGTAAAAAACTGGCTCCAAGGCTGGACCAAATGAGTGGTGGTAAATGGAGTTAAAACCAGTTGGAAGCCTGTCACAAGTGGTGTTCCCTAGGGCTCAGTGTTTGTTCTGGTTCTGTTCAATATCTTTATCGATGACCTGGATGAGGAGATTGAGTGTACCCTTAGCAAATTTGCAGATAACACTAAGCTGGAAAGAAGTGTCGATCTGCTGGAGTATAGATAGGTTCTACAGAGGGATCTAGACAAGCTGGATAGATGAGCTGAGACCAACAGGTTGAGGTTCAACAAGATCAGGTGCTGAGTCCTGCACTTGGGACACAAAAACCACATGCAGTACTACAGGCCTGGGGAAGCATGGCTAGAAAGATGCTTGGCAGAGAATAACCTGGGGATATTGGTTGGCAGCCAGCTGAATATGAGTCAGCAGGTGCTCAGACCAACAACATTCTGGCTTGTAGCAGAAATAGTGTGGTCAGCAGGAGTAAGGAAGTGACTATGCCTCTGTACTCAGCACTGGTGAGACCACATCTTGAACACTGAGTCCGGTTTTGGGCCACTCACTACAAGAAAGACAGTGAGGTCCTGGAGCATGTCCAGAGAAGAGCAGCAAAGCTGGAGAAGGGGTTGAAGAACGAGTCTTATGAGGAGTGGCTGAGAGATCTAGGATTGTTAAGCCAGAGAAGAGGAAGCTGTGGGGAGACCTTATTGCTCTCTACAACTACCTGAAAGGAGGTTGTAATGGAGTGGGTGTTGGTCTCTTCTGCCAAATGACAGGCGTTGGGATGAGAGGGAATGCCTTGAAGTTGTGCCAGGATATGTTCGGATTAGACATCAGGAAAAATTTCTTCACCAAAAGTTTTGTCAGGCAGTAGAACAGGCTGCCCAGGGAAATGGCTGAGTCACCATCCCAGGTGGCATTTAAAAGAGAGGTAGATGAAGTAGTCAGGGATATGGCTTAGTAGAGATCAGGTACAGTTGGACTTGATGATCTCTTCCAACCTAACAATTCTATATATTTAAGCATTATTTTTCATAACTGGAAATGGGCATTACAAAATATAACTTGCTTTTTAAAGTAGCTAAAATCCTATAAGAACATTGCTTATTAAAATAGAGTAATTTTGCTTAATTGTTCTTAGTAAACAATTTGTAGAGTAAATTTAAGGAAGCACTTTCAGTCATTTTAAACCTGGAGAATATGTAATTGGGAACCTACACACATATCTTGTTCCATGAGATCATACTCAGCTTTTGGACTACGTTTTACATGATGTTAATTTTAATATTGTAGACTTGAGCTCAGTGTGTCCAACTATAGACATTAGAAAGAAAGAGTTAATTTCAAATTACTCACATCCACTATCCCCTTCTGGAAACCTAATTCTGAAAAAACCCCTTTCAACACAAAATCTGAATCTGTCTTTAGAAAGCACAGTAAAAGGAAAAAATATCTCTAAGGCAAAGGAAATTCTTTTTCTTTGCTGAAGTCAAATAATACTCACTTCTGAATAACTATTATTTCATACAAATTTTTGTCAGGATGTAAAAAAGGAAAGTGGTATCATTATAAGCAAAACCTGTGATAAATAATTGAATCTCACTGAGATATTAATTTTAATAACATTTGTTCTGACTGCCCATGAAAAGCATAATGACTTCTAGTGAGCTAAGTCCTTTAAAACTTCCTTCTAGACTTTGTGTATAATTCAAACAGAATAAGCCTGGAATATTCTTTGATATTTAGAACTCATATAGCTAATTGTATCAGAAGTCTGCTTAAAGTCAAAATTAGCTCTAGGATGGTTTAGAGAACAAAAGTGGATAGTGCTGGCACTTCTTCAAATTTGCTTTAAAAATCAAATATTTCTTGTGCATTTTAAACATAATACAAGACTGGGAGCAAACAACATATATTTAATCATAAAGGAAATAGCATAGTTAGTGTATAACTATGTACTAAAATCTCAACTCAACTAGTACATCATAATGATAAAGGGAGCATTATTTTACTTTTCTCTAAGGAAAATTATGCTTTCATATTTCGAGAATAAAAGGAGACACACATAAGTGCAGAATTCATACAGAACTGTCCACTTCTCCAAAGTCTCCAAATTGTTAAAACAAACAGAATAATACAAATTTATTTAAGTATTATAGCATCATCAGGGTTTATCACTTACTGCATTTATTTTGTTAAAACATGCTTAGAAAAGATTAATAAATTAGAAATATATTTTTAACCTTGCCAGAAGCCTAAAGAAATAATGGTAGGAATGAAATATATAGAACTATGGAAGCATAAAGTGTATAATTTATCATTGCTATTAACAGGAGAAATAATGTCAGATCATTTACTAAATAGTGTCTAATTAATTAATTAATAAATAAAAATATTTGTCACTGAAAAAAGTGTATCCAAAGGCAATCATTGTTTAGTATTTCATTGGCTCATATGTATGTGTTGGATTGTTTGGAGACAGCTAAACTTGACAAGTCCTAAAGAAAGGATATTTCAAGGAGTAGTTGTTTGAATATTTGACATACTGATGAAAGAACACTGATAAAACAAGTCTGATGTTTCAACATCTACTTCGCTAAATGTACTTCTACTCCAGTAAACAAGATGCATATCAGCCTTATTTTCTCTGCTGTATCATCTTGGGTTAATTAATTTTTTTTCTGTTGGTTCTCTTCAATAAGATTATTACGTATCTCTGTCAAGTGTCACTTTTTTGAAAATATAATTAGACCTAAAACTTTCTGAGGCCATTTTATCATATTTGATAGCTTAAATGAGAGACGTTTTCCTTTGCTAATTCATATGTTTTCATTAGATTAAAAGGCCTCTCATTAAAACTTTTCATTTAAATTTATATGAGATTTCTGGTGTGTAATTCAATGCTTCACAATATTTGATTTCTTCTGCAATATTAACCAAATACTGTTGCTTTTTATTACTTCACCCTTTGGTGCTTTTATACTAAAAGAGATAATAATGAAAACTTTATAACTTTGGTTTATTTTTTTACTGAAAAAAATATTTTTATGAGTGCCAGAAAAATAATCACTAATAGATTCATTAAATCTTTAAATGCTATTCTAATAAGACAAATATTGTTACTGAATTAGATGCTTGTTAATATGATCCTCTGTAAATTAGAATAATAATGTACAGAATAATCCTGTTAACAGTAATGGAAATACAGTAGCAACTGTGATATATTTTTGACATTTTGATCAAAGACAACACAGACTAGACGTAAGGAAGGATTTCTTCACTATGAGAGTGGTGAGGCACTGATGCAGGTTGCCAAGGGAAGTTGTGGCTGCCCCACCCCTGAAGGTGTTCAAGGCCAGGTTGGATGGGGCCTTGGGCAGCCTGATGTAGCGGGAGGTGTACCTGCCCATGGGAGGTGGGTTGAAACTAGATGAACTTTAAGGTTCCTTCCAACCCAAACAATTTTATGATTCAATGTTTCTACAAACATAAGACTCAGATTTGAATCCCAATGTGCTAGCCAAAGAAATGCTGCCTGGTGATCATAATGTCATTCTCTGTTGAGACTGGTTGGAGAGGAGATATGCGGTAAGGACTTGCTACCTGAAGAAATCCACCTTTTGGCTAGGCAATGTCAATCTTGAAATGTTGTCTTTGTCTCTATTACACGAAGAGTAAACACCTGCATTGCATAAATAACTAGATTTTCTTTTAAGTTTATCCTTAGTGTAGAAATTCTCTGGTGCTTCTACCTACCTGTTCTTTAAACTCGAAGTGAGGGAGTTGGCCATGCTTGCCTTAACGTGCTCTTGGGAGAGGTTAGGACTCTCTTCTGCAATAGATCACCGAGTTCTGTTGAGTGTAAAAGTACTATTCACTGATTCACTGAAATATGGCCTTGTGCTTTGAGGGCAAAATTGTTGATCAGCAGTACAAAATGGGAATTCTTCAGAAATTCTCTATATTTATTTCAGAAAAAAAACCCCAAACCCAGACAGATGTTTAAGATAGATAAGTACAGAGTGATAGACCCACAATTTCAATAGATGCTTTCAAAATATAAACATCCTTCCCTTCCTGTATATCCACAAACTTTTTCTACTTAAAATGACAAGATAAGAGACAATCTTAGAAATAAACAAGCAGGACTTAACTGCTTGAGCCGGCTAGTTGTTTTGAGAAGCTGAAAATAGAGACAGGATCTAACTCCTGAGAGTTGAATTTGGTCAGACATCATATTCCAGAACACAGGAAAGCAGTGATTTCCCAGTGGAAATCCCTCTCATATCAGATTGTCAGCTACGAACTTTCTAGAATTAAGTACTTATGGCTAGCTCTTTCTCCTGGGAGGCAAGCAAAGACTTCTTTGACACCTATGGATATCCAATACAGTCTTTACTGGGACAGGGTTGAGCTTTATCTTCAAGTCCCTGTGGTACATCTTAGAGTAGAAACATGAATTCAGGTTTCCTACAAACCAGGCAAAAAAAACCCAACCCAAAACCCAAACACAAAACAATAGTCTAGGCAGAATGAATAATTCAAATATTCCCTCTCAAAGTTATTATATTTTTTTAAATATAATCATATATGCAAAGAAAACTCACCCCCAAAACCCACTCATAACCAAACACAAAACCTATAACCCTCCAAAGAATCAGGTGAGAGTTTGAACAACCAAGCCAAAAATCAAGAATTTATTTTGTCTTTCTCTTATTTTTTTTTTGCCTAATTGATTCATTATATTCAATAGAATATTAAACTTATCCCTTAGGGGACCAATGACGAGTCATCCTGAGTGTAAGGGGAGACCCAGGGCTCTAAACCACTCGGCAAGATCAGTTTTTTGTTAAATACATATGACAAATTTCTGAGTATTGGAAATATAGGTACCACAGGGATATGAGACTCTTACAATACAAGATAGTATCTGAGTGTGGAATATAAGACTCAGCAACTTCTAGATCCTTTATTTAGACACATTAAGTCACAGTCAGACACTTGGATTTCTCTGAGATAAATATGAACCTAGGGTTCAAAAAGCAACTTCAGAGCAAAGTCAATAAGTATGAACTTATCTTAGACAGTTGGATTTTCAAAAATGTCTAAGCAGAACAGAAACACAAGTTTAATGGACTTTCAATGGTACTTGTGCTCTGGAGTCACCTTTTGAAAACATCTGATCAAATCAGCTAACTGTCTGGAAAGGGAAAGGCAGCCACTACTGCTCGTAAAGTACTTGTGTACTTTCCAAATGGGAAGTACATTCAGTTCGTACTTGGGCTACTGCTTTGTGCACCAAAATCAGTTTACAAATAGACGAAAGCTATCCACTCAGCTTCAGGAATCACTGAAGAAAGCTGTCCTGCTCAGTGACGTCAAGATGATTGTACCTGCCTGGTATATTTTCCATATAGATAATGATAGTGGGAAAACAAAAATCTTTTCAGGACAGTTTTGGGGTATTTTTTGCATATACAGGACTCAGTTTGTAGAGACATAAATAATAGTACAGGCTGCAAGGTTTTGAAGGGATACAGATTATATTTGAAAACTGAACCAGTATTGAAGAAGCAGGATGTAGTGAGGAGTGGTAGCTCCTTAGTGGGACAACCTGAGGACCTGAAATAACAAAAAATGTCTGACAACAGCTAAAACAGTCTTTACAGTCCTGTACAGCAAAATCACTGCTAATACTGGTTGTTCAGATGTAGACGAGGGTGAAATTTTCTGAGTTTGTCATCTCTTCTGTGTTTCAAATGAAATGTTTACAACAATACTGTTTCCTCTTCAAAGCAACAGAAAGAAATTCTTACCTCAAGAGTCTCTTCTTTCTCTCATGATTATATTACTCCAGGATCCTTTTCAGAGTATTTCTTTCTTCCCTTAAACAAATTAATGCTGTTGTGCTTGCAGAGCAGATTCAGTTGCCAGGAAGTGAACTCCTTTATTGTCACAATCATGAGCAACAACAGCACACAAATGGAGCTCTCCTGTATCTTCTTGGCCACTGCTGCAAGAGTAGAGGCAAGAGGGAAAGGACATGATATAAAATCTGTTTGTATTAACTAGATTGAATGTCCTGTATACTAACATGGTGTCTTGTGCCCCAAAAAGCTGCAGTGCTGTCTTACTCATATGGAACAGATAGTTCTGGCCTGTCTGAAAATATACCTGCAAAGTGTCTTATTGTTTTGTTTTGGTCTTTTTTTTCTTTTTAATTTTACCTATCCATCCCTCCTAAGGAAATGCCTATCATCAATTGCTATCTGTTATTACCAAAACAAGTTTTCCATTGATATTTTGGCTTATTAAAAAAGCTCTGTTGCATTCATTGCTTCCAGCTAACTGAAGTGATTTATACTTATCTGTTATAATTTGCCTTGTGAAGTCATGTAACTAGTGAATTTAGAACATATTGTTTAATTTGCGTGAAATTTCCCAAGCTAAGGTTTATTTAAAAATCAACTGATTTTTTCTTCTACATTAAAACTCCTTGGGTTCTCCAGTTTCTCTTTTTTTCATTCTCATTATTTTTTGGTTTCTGTTCAGTTGTTTGTGTGTCTGGATTTTTTTCCAGAATTTTTCCAGAATTGCTGGATTTTTTTCCCCATGTTTATTCTCCCTTTTTTCAACATTTGGTCTTCAGCACTATTTTGTGGACTCTGTATCTCTTATGTCATATTCATCATATTCAAACTCATGAGGTAGATCTGGTATTTCAGTGTTCAACTCACCAAAATACCTTGTTGCATCTACTTTGATTTTTAGTCATCACAAGACTAGCAGGTAAGAGGCAGCCCTGCATGAAATACCAATAAAACACCAAAGATATCAAAGTACTTTAAATATTTGAAACTGTAAAATGGCTCTATCTGTAGAATATAATCTTTTGACATATTTACTGAAATCCAGTATCCTGGCCAGCAGTTGCAGTATTTTGAGGTTTGAAGATTATTCTTTCAAATAGGTGATAATAAATATTTTGGTGAACCTTGCAAATTCCATGTCACATACAAAAAGTGATTTTCTACTGTCAGATGCCGTGAAACTTACTGGTGCCCACAGGACTAAAACCAGACACAGTCTGGAGGCAGATAAACATTCGTATTCTTAAGACTGAGCAGAAACGGAAACTTTTGCATGGGGAATGTTCCATGTATTGTCTAGACGATATTGGCAGAAACCAAGAGAAGAGGATTTACAATTCTCACATGCTGTTTCTGGTCTGTGTCTATGTGCCTTTCTGCTCCTGGGCAAGAGAATGAGACACTCTTGCTGAGATGACCAGATGATTAGAAGCATAGTGTGGTAGCAGTTGGAGAACAGCACTCCTAGAAGCTAAAATTGTCCAGAAAATATCTTTTCAGAAGCCAGTATGGTTTCTGAAAAACACATGGGAGAGTCTGGCACAAGGAAAGATTACCCTGCTTGTCAAATAACCAAAGTGTTACCAAAGGGATTGAGATACATTTAGAAGTAGGATACCAATAGAGTTAGGCATTTAAGCTCTGAAAATTTAATCTCTTGTCCCCACAACCAAGCAAAATACTCCAGGGAGTCATCTGTCGATCTTAGCAATTCTAAATTGTGCAGTTCTTCAGGCTTGTCCATAAGGACAAAGCTCTTTTGGTGCACACACTCCAAGAGACTTTTACTTGATTTTAATAGGTTGTCTGCATCGAAACAGGTATCTGCCTCCAGTGAAAAGTGTGCAGAATTAGGATTCTGCCCAGCAGGAGAACTTGGAGTGGCTTTTGGTCAGTCAGTGCAGCTCAGGATCATGGGTGCTAGAGGTCTTCTAAGTCTCTTTGACAATTCTGAAAATTCCTGCATTTCAAATGCATTTTCTGGGACTCCAGTTTACTGATTCAGTCAGTTCTTCTGAAGTGCTAAAGCCTGTTTTCCAGTTTGCATTTACCCCTGCTGTAATGTGCCTTACTGTGGGCAGAGTAGAAAAGCAATCTGCTAGGATTTGGGATAGAAGCACTCATACACACTTATTTTGTGTGCTCATCTTTTGATCTCTTCCTTGAAACCCTGCACAACTTATGAGAATGTGTTTATAGCTGAATAGCCCTGAAATGTTATGGCGCTGATGCAGATTGACCTCCATAAATGGCATGTCCTCTATACGAAGATCCATTTTCTCCACTCTCTAGTGCTCCTTTGAGATGATTTTTACTGTTGTTCCTAGCTCTGGGGATTTTTGTTGAGAGCCTGTTTGCAGAACACATACGACACGTACCTTTCAAGGCTCTCTGACTCTTATTACCGATATTACTTTTTAAAATGATTTAGTGAAGGCTACAGATGTGCTAAATGGCTTGGCAAAAAAGCATGGAATGCCTCTGAAAAGGGGCACCCACCTGCTGACTTGTGAGTCAGTGCTTCTTTCATTTTACAGTGCTCAATGTAAAATAAATAGCAGATGATGAGAAATGTTGCACACTGCAATAAAACACAGCGAATGCACAGTTCATGACAGAAAAGTAAATCACTGCTGCACATTTTGTTACAAAATGTTCACTCTACTATTCTGTTTCTCAAAAGAGTTCAAGTGAAAATGCAAAAACCTCCTTTTGCAAAGCATTTTAATTTCAGATCACTCTTGCAATCTCCCGGTCTGTCTATTCTCTCCCACTGGAAGTAGTATCTTTTTTAAGTGCTGAGTCACAAATGGCAAGAGCCTGACCTGAAGTGTTTGGCTGCTATTAAGTTTCTTTAAAAACAAGAGAGAAAGAGGAGGAGAGAGATTAAATATCAGCATCATAAGCTGCTGTTTAGAAGGAAACTAGCTAAACAAAACACATTTGGCACAGACACAGTTCAGTGCCGTATACTCAGTAATGTGATGAGGTAAAGAAAGAAAAAGAAAAAGAAAAGGACTGTTGTTTCATCCTCCCCTGGACTGTGGTTGTGCCCAATAGCAGATTTCTTAATGTTTCCACTACAGCTCCCTATTTTTAGAAGTTAATAGCTCAGCTATAACAATTTGCTTCAGGCTGAATCTTGGCATACATGGTCTCAGTCAGGGAGCACATTTAGTGAAATAGAAGATTACCCATTTTAGAGCCATTTTTTTTCTGTCATAAAATCTAAAAATATTCTCAATTTCAGAAATTATGTTTGGCATCTGATTTATCTATAATGTAATCCAATATTTTTTCTCACTGCATTTGACCAATAAAAAGTCTCACCATAGAAAAAAAAAAGGGGATTTTTTTGTTTTCTTTTGTGTATTCATATGTAATTGGTAACTACTGTATTCAGCTTTTCCAAGATTTAAGGCAGTCTGTAGCTATTTGAAATTCAAGAAGATATAAGTGGAGTAGCTTATATGATATCCATATGATATCCATGTACTGTGTAAATTTTTTACTTTGGTGTAAGCCACTGCAGGAGAAAAGAAAGGGGAACTGAGAGTCTAGTTTAATAGTGCAGTTCTTATTTATAACTGTTTCCTAGACCTTCATAATTTAGGTACTTCTACAATATGTACGTGAAAAGATATTTGCTAGAAACATAAGGTGTTTCATCTGAACAGAAAATGAAACTTAAACAACATGACACTTGTTAGTCTTCTGTAATTTTCATTTTCAATATTTGGAATTCTACTAAATACAGTAGAATATATGAAAGAAAGAAGTTTTAGGAATGAGGTAGTCACGTTAAACATTTCAGAAAAAATTAAGATAGTGTTGTAAAAGTGATTCGCAAGTGGTTACTGAAGCAGGATATACATATTTTAATCTAAAATACTCTAAATAACATTACATGCTTTGTACTTTTTTAGAAGTTATTTCTGATTTTTTTAAGGTACATTTGGTTTTATTTATATTGCAGCTAAGTGGAAATTAATTTTTTTATTATACAGCTTTGCTGTATAATGAAATACTTCTAGTGCTTTTTTAGATTGAAAACATGTAGTAAAGCTGTGTTTTCTCCTTATGTCACAGATCTCATTTAATTTAACTTGTGTGAAATTAACATACTTTAATTTTTTTTTTAAGCAGGGATAAGAGAGTAAAATACACGACACTTACATGGAAATAGTGAAAGAGAGAAGTGGTCCTGTCCTTAATTCTTGCAGTAGTGTCTGTGCAGCCCAGTGTTCTGTACACTGACCTGATTTTAAGTTGAGCTATGTCTCAGACAAGAATTTTGTTCATTTGATAAAGCAGCATGATAATATTTCTTTTTACGGTAGCATGTGCACTAACTGTGGATATAACCTAGCTAAAAAGACAGTATCAAGCAGTTGTTGCAGATCAGAAAAGTGCTCAATAGCTCAAACATTATCTTACATTTTTTCCATGCAATAGAATACACTTTGTTATCACAGGCTTCTGTATCAATCCATTCCCTTTCAAGGAAGATTTTATTTCAGCATCTTTCTCTCCTTTCCCATTCTTTTCCATTTTAGCAAGTGAGTAACTGAGCAATAGGAACAGCTTTTGTAGGAAGCTGAGTCATCTGCAGGGCACATTTCCTATGGCAAGTAAAGGAGTATTATTCAACATACTTAGAGATTAGCCAATTTGTGGTTGTACTTGGTTAGGTAACTTCTCTAATACCCTCTCTCCTTGACCCCAGCAGAGACTCCTGGTTGATATTTTTCTGCTCTCAGTCTTCTCCCAAACAAGGAGAGCCCGTTTCTCAGCTCTTCAAAACAGAAATGCTAGGTTACTAGCATGTAAACACATTACAAATGAGGTATATTGTACAAGTGTCTTAGATCTTCCTGACAGTCAATATGAAAGATATTATTATTGGTTCTTTGTTGAATCAGAACAGGGAAGGATCTATTCTTTTCTCACACACTATCACCTCTAGAATAAGTACAATGTTGTTGGAATTACTTTGAATAACAAGTTCAGTTTCTCCAGGCAAAGGCAAATTTGTGTTTAACTAGACACCTTCTGACAAGTATTCAGGAAAGGAAGGAAATGTCTCAATCACTCTTTGGAATGAGGGCATTTATTGAACATCTTTTAACAGACATTTTATTTTTTTTTCCAAGTAATATATGCATCTGATCAGTAAGTTTGACTGGAATTTGTTTTTCAACTTTTTGTCATATACAGTATAAGTACCACAGAATAGACCTTGAAAGAAAGGTTGACATTTCTTTTTAGTTCTGGGCTTGCAGACTTTGTGAATGTTCATGTTAAATAAAATAGATTTGATGATAATGGTAGGCACCAGGTAATTTTCACTCCCTCCCTTCTTCCTTCTCTCCCTTTTTTTCCTTCATTCCTTCCTTTGCTGTTATCACTTTCTTTTTTCTTCTCAAAGTATCAACATTTATCCTTTGAACTTGTCAGCTATTACGTATCATACACAGTTTTAAGTAACCTTCACTTTGAATTCCATAGCTTTTATTGGATAAGTCAGTTTCTTTGTGTGAATATTCTCAAGTCAGACACTTAGCACAGGTAAGTATATTGCAGATCTACTTGCAGCTCAGTGGTGAATGTCATCTATTAGGCCTTTGCAAAATCCTCATGACTGATCAGAAATTCCACTGCATGGGAAAATTTTCTATTGCTAAGCAGAGCTTTAATTAAAGCTATACTTTGTCTTCAATCCAATTTAGGAACAAATACAAAAAAAGAAAAATGTGAATTTTACAATGCCTGGCAATGTATCCAATTCTGAGCTGAACAAAGAAGCTTATATGCTGAAAATCTTGTAGGAATAAAGCATGTAAGATAAATAAAAAGCTTCCAGTGCTTAATTCCAATCGTCTCCACAACAACTGGAGCTGCTGATAAGACACCTACTCAGAGTAATGATGCATAATGTGAAGAAGCAATAACCCAGTCTGCATAAGTATGAAGGAATGCCATTCTTTTAAAGAAAAGTGTGGCAAATGTGAGGCTTTGTTAATGTTCTGAGTAATTTTCAAGGTATTTCTATGAACATGGCAAATCACCAAGTTTCAGTGATAGGGAGAACAAGAAATGTAACTAATATAAGGGCGCATAAAGCATTTGTCCGTGTACTATCATGTAAATATTTATGTACTGTCAGTTAATTATTAGTGGAGGCTTTAATAGGAATATAAATATTATAAAGTGTATTTATGACAGACAAATCATAGGGGTGCTGCTGTAATTTGCAGTAGTAAAGCTCATTTTGGATAATTACAGAGCCCCAGAAGAATGTATTTAAGTATTACAAAGGAAGGGGATGTTCGGAAGAAAACTGTTTTGGGCTGCTGACATTCTGAGGAGGGTAGAGGATGATCCTGCCTGGGACTAACTTAGGAACATATGCAAATAATAATGAAGGATTTTGTGAATAGAAGGGATGGGAAAAATTGTGTGGTTTCAATTGCAAAGCTAACCTTATTCAGTCAAATTTCATGCAAATGAATGTCTGTAACTATAGAAATAATGTAAGAAAAGATTAGTTAAGATTATGCTGGCAATAAAGATACTAATGTTTTATTACATACGGAGTTCTGTTTTCCATTTTATGTGGGGGTAAATTAGACTGCAACGTTGTTTATACTTGTTTTATGAAGGCTATTTTCACAGGCATATTAAAGCTTATTATTGCTCTTGCCTTTACTCCCCTCCCCATCTCCATTTTATCTAGGCAAACTAAATACTTGACTCTGCATGTCTTCTTCTGCATACCTTAAGTACAGTTAAAGTTAAGAACATAACAAAGCAACCAGTCTCTCCTCAGCATTCCAATAAGGGCTAAGTAACACAGCAATAAACTTAGGAAGGTCAAATTATAATGAGATTAAAATGTAGTTCTCCGAGCTAGTGTTTAGCAGCAAATAAATTTAGTTCAGTATTTTACGGATAAGATTAATTTAAAGTGAAACATATGTTCTTCCCTTCAATGACAAGGTAGTCAATGCCTATCTGCTAGATGATTGTTCAAGTAAAACCCTATGAGAGGAAATAAGAAAACTGTTTTCTGGCCTGAAATGCAAGTGCTTAAAATTAAAGAACTCTAATTAACTCTTTTTTCTTCATGACCGTAAAAACTATCAAAACCACTGTTGTTTGTAGATAATTTTTTGTGTTAAACTCCTTACTGGACCTTGATTGCCTTTGAAAGAGAATGTTACACCTAGAGATTTGAATATCATAACTTTTTGTACCTTTTTTTCCCTAAGCCCTGGTAAGAATAGGGGTTTATTAATTTTATTTGTCATCATAAATAAATTAATAAAGCGTACTAAATAAAATAATAGGCAGCTAATTGAACCAAGTATTACCCCGTTTACGGACTTCTCCACACAGAGACCACATCTCACAATTAAAACCCGCTTTATCCAGCTCACTTAGGTCTTCCCTATAAACAAGCCCAGCTCCCTCCTGATACAGCAGTTACGTTCACCTACCAAGAGTTACATCTGCGGCTTACTATATGTATTAATGAAGTTGTGCCATGCAAAACAAAACTGGAAACTATTCCTGGGCAGCCTGTGAAGTCTACAGTCCTTTAGACAGCCTCCAGTGATCTTTCACTTGTGCTCTCCAAAAATACAGTACAATTTTCCGTGTGTGAACCCTTCAACTTGCCAGTGCTAATGTGTAGGCGAAGGGAGACGAGGACATCCTATGATCGTCAGCAAGTCTCAATTTTATTAAGAGTGGCGCTTGGTTAAATACTGTTAATAATGAGCTTCATACATATTGCAAAAGCTGAGCTCCTAATTGGTCAGTAAGTTAAGAGTCAACTACCCTCCCATCTAGCCGCAGTTGCGTGCCTTGAGATTTGCACCTCCGCATTCTTCCCATTGTAGTCCTTAGCAGGGTCCCATGAATCCCTCATTGCCAAGGACACTGCACCCTTATCGAGGCCTCCCAGCTTATCTGTATCCCTTCTGGCGAAGGCATTCCTGAATAAGACTTCCCACATTAATGTTCATTGTTTCCTTCAAATCTAGTGTCTTTCATGGCAGTATGATGCATTAAAACTCCTACTATTGGGTAGGCTTGGAGAGACAATTTCAAATACTGAGAAAGTAGGAGCTGACATGTTAACTTCATGCAAGAATATTATAAGTACTTTCTATTGTAGTACTGCATCTTCATGATTCAAAGAATTAATTTAGACAATATTTAACCAGGTGGAAGTTGAAAATATTTTCTGAGAATATAACAGGTGTAATAGATTTATCCTTTGTTATTTTTGTATAACCTTATTATCAGTCTCTTAATTTTTAACTGTTACCTCCTTTTCTCTATTCTGTCTTCACCTTCTGTTTTTTTGGTGGACTTTGCCTTTATCCTACTTTCAAAATTTAACCCTTTCATTCTTGCCGTTGTTTAGCCAATGTGATTTTTTATACTAATTTCTTACCTATTAATCTTTATAGACATAATTTTTGTATGCTCAACTAATGAACATTTATTAAAATAAAATTAAAGTGAATGTGCTGAAAAATCTATTTCCAAAAAGGAGAATGAAGAAAGACAGAAGGAAACTCAGCTCCTTCCCTTAATACTCTTTCATTGTACTGAAAGCTGTTATACACTTAATCTTCTCAACTAGCAGTTTTGTGCTTTTAAGAGGATTATATTACGAATAGTTTAATTATTCATTATGCTATATTTTTTCAATTGTTACAGAGTTTTTTGTCATTTTCTAAAAAAAAATTAATTTAACGTTTTATTCTTCTTAACAGGCATGACTCATTCTGGTTTTGCCTGTGCTTTCATGAAAAGTTGCTTCAAGAAGGACACAAGGACATGCCTGTAGCAGAAGCAGATAGATCCCCTGCCAGTGTAGTGACTCAGACCACTGGGAGACTAGCACAGACAATCTGTACTCCAGTGACTATGGTTTGATTACTGTCACTACCAGTCAGATCATTAATCATAACAGCGGTAGTGACAGCAAGTTCCTTGACCTCATCATGAAAGGCAGGGAGGCCATCCACTGGAACAATTCATCCTCCAGGCAAAAGAAAATTATAGGGAGGATGTCTTTTATTATCTACTGTGTTCTCTTTTATCCACTAATTCTGCCTTCTTGGCAAAAACATGAGGGCTTTAAGGCAGCAAGTCTCACACATTCTTCCACTCCCAGGGAAAAATGTTTTGTTCTTGATCACTGAAGTACACATTCATCTACTCACCCTTCTGCTTCCCTTGACATGTAGTAGCTTGGCCTAGAAAGCCAGAAATGCAAATACCTACAGCTCCATGTAGCAACAGTGCACATGGCTGGCTGCTGTTATATGGAGGTTGGTTGCATGGAAAATTTCTGAAGGTCCCCTTCAGACAGCAAAACATACATGACTTACAGCCTGGTTATTCTCTTATGCCTGAGGTATACTCACAATTTGTTACCAGCAACAGGTTTAATCCTGAAAACTCAG
>WAAB01006811.1:29648-47915 GCA_013389865.1 Piaya cayana
AGAGCCCTGTCTAACCTGACCTTGAACATTTCTAGGGATGGGATATCCACTACCTCCCTGGGCAACCTGTTCCAATGTTTCACTACTCTCACTGTAAAAAATTTCTTCTTTATATTCCATCTAAATCCGCCCTCCCTTAGTTTAAAACCAATATCCCTTGTCCTATCACTGCACTCCTGTATAAAAATTTCCACAGCTTTAATATCTTTTCCAATTAATAAATTTTACTGGTGAATTAATCTCATGCACTAGCACAAAATACTTGAAAACATAATTGTTTGGCCACCTGGATACACTTCTTCACCTTTATTGTTTCTAGATTCTGGTTTCGTTTGCGGTTCCTTTTCAGGTGTATGTAGGGATTTGAAGGATAATGGAGAAGGCATAATATTGTTGAATGGTAAGTAGAGGAATTGGAGAGAGGGCACTGAAATGCAACTGGAAAAAATAATAACAGAAAATTTAACTATGACCATTACCTGCTAGTAGAGAAATAATGCATTTATGCATTCAGCAGTTCTATGATAATAGTGTGGGGTTTGTGCCACATGTTTAAGTGGACAAACTGAACAATTTTGTTTCAAAATATATATTACTTTAAATGTAAAATCCTTCTGTGCAACCTACTTTAGGCATATAACTCTCCTAGTTATTATCCTCAAAACACTTTAGGAATAGATAACTAGATTGACATTTTGTTTAATTATCCCTATTAAAATGTAAGCGTGTGGTATATTATTGTAATAAATTTTAGCAATAAATGAAATAATGCATTAGGTTTCCCACAAAGAAAAACCTATTTTTGGTTGCAATTTGTATTATAAACATTAAAACCCTATGCCATTTGGCCTTGCAATAATAATAATGGCAATATAAATTATACGAGTATAATCTTTTTATCAAATATTTTAGATGCTAATAACTGAAAAGGGTATGAATTATTATACCATAAAGTGTTATTTATATCCTAGTTTTCACTGAACACTGTCCTAGAACACAAAGGTAAATTTTCCTCAGTTTATGAGTTAAGCCCACTAGTGTCCCAGAAACAGATATTTCTATGTGTCTTTTCTATGTGTCCTTGAAATAACCTATTGGGTTTCTACCTAATCTGAAATTTACCAATATGCCTTGTGTTCTGTAAAATGGTCATAGCAGTCTTTTCCAAACAACTTAAAAACTTTGGAAGACTCATTACCTGTTGCTTCATTTTCCAGTCCAAACCCATAATATTACTTTGTGTTGTATGTGTTCTGCTGTAGGTAAAAAACCAGAGGATATAATATATAATAATACATATTCATAATTTGTGGGAATTCTTAAATGCTTTTGGAAACGAGTCCCATACATATGAAATTATTCCTGAACACTTTCTTCCTAATATTACTTATTACAAAAGTCTATGTAAAAAATTATGGTTGTCTCAGAGACATAACTTTTTTACATTGACCTGAAGTGGCTTTCCTCTGGAAGCATGCAGTTGCACTTTCTCAGAAAACAGTTTTATACACAGAGTGATTGCCTCTCCCTTTATCCAGCAGCCGCACATGTATCCAAGCCACTCACTTCAAAGCAGCTGACTCAAACTCTGGCTCTTCCCTGACTAGGAGATTCTGAGGATACAAACATCTCTTTGCATGCCTATCACCATGCTTGTGGGGTTTTTGGTGCAAAGATCTTCTAATTCCCTGCTTTTGAAGTTGATCCACTCTGCATATAGCAATTAAGGACTCAAAGGGCTAGTGTTTTGCAGAATCAAACTCTATAACTCCATTAAGGGTTATAAAGCAGGTATGCGTTTATTTGCTGGCGGGTGCAAGGGGGTAATCCTCCTAACTCACACACTGAACAGTCTAACAAGCAGATAGATATAGTGTGAAGACATGCTTATTCATAAGCGCCTATTACATATTCATGGCCTTCCCCACTCCTTATTATAATTAGATTCAAGAAGCTTCTTCTATACTTGCGCAGGTGTGATGTTGTGGTCTGAAGTCACCTTCATCTTCCTCATGAACTGTCCCCTGAATTCAAACTGTGCACAGGCGCAGTCTCATCCTGGTTGAGCTGCAGTTGTTTTCTGCATTCCAGCTTTTCCTTTATCAGTGAATGTGAATGAACTTCTCTCTTATCAACATCCAAGGTCTTGAAGGCCTTTACTAGCAGACAGTGCATACTTCAGTAAGCTAAGCTGTCTAAGTTCACCTAACGTTTATGCCCGCGCATCACTAGAGCAACCAAGAGAGAGCAACTATATAGTGCAACATGGGAGGATTGATGCACTTAGAAAGGTGAAGCTCCAGTTTCTTCTTCAAATAATACTTCATTTTATGGTTAGTTCTTTTGCAGATTTCTGATCTTTAGGTTCACTCATAAACTACCCACTTCTGAAAGCTTTTGTCTTTGTGTTTCATCTATTGTTCTAGATTTAAAAAAAAATAGCATTTAGGGTATAATTTAACATTTCAACATAACATAGCAGGTAAATTAAAGACACAAGCTTATTAACTTAAGAGGGTTTCTAAAGGCTGCCTTTGTTTATATCACAGAAAGTGCACAGATAGCAAAAATATTATTTTGCCTGCACTTCAGTGTATAAGTTTCTTGCCAGTCATTGGTGTTCGTTGTCTTGGGATGATACTTTCCAGGACAATTGAAAATCTTGAGATCATGTTCTTTCTGTAAACCAGAGAATCCTTCATTCTCTGCACATTTCATTTAATTTTCACTGGTTTTAAAACTTCATTACATAGAATCATAGAATCACCAGGTTGGAAGAGACCCACCAGATCATTGAGTAAAACCATTCCTACCAATCTCTAAACCCATGCCACTCAGCACCTCAGCCACCCGAACCTTAAACACCTCCAGGGAAGGCAAGGCAACCACTTCACTGGGCAGACTGTTCCATTGCCTAATGGCCCTTTCAGTGAAGATTTTTTTCCTTATGTTGAGCCTGAACCTCCCCTGGTGGAGCTTGAGGCTATTCCCTCTTGTCCTGTCCCCTGTCACTTGGGAGAAGAGCCCAGCTCCCTCCTCTCCACAACCTCCTTTCAGGTAGTTGTAGAGAGCAATAAGATCTCCCCTCAGCCTCCTCCAGGCTAAACAACCCCAACTCTCTCAGTTGCTCCTTGTATGACTTGTTCTCCAGCCGCTTCACCAGTTTTGTTGCTCTTCTCTGGACTCCCTCCAGAGCCTCAACTTCTTTCTTGTGGTGAGGGACCCAGAACTGAACACAATATTCAAGGTGTGGTCTCACCAGGGCTGAGTACAGAGGGAGAATAACCTCCCTGGATCTGCTGGTCAGGCCATTTCTGATGCCTCAAGATGCCTCTTCTGATACAGGTCTCTTCTGATATCTTCTGATACAAGACACTATTTCTGATACAGGCCAAGAGACCAAGATTTCCTTTTCTCTCACATCTGAGCAACCAAAGTCTCATGGTCTATCTCCTCTTACCTACATATGGAATATTCAAATTTTGTACACTTTTCAAACATCATGTCTTCATTCTTACTCTATACCATGTCATATATTTCTTTTCAGAGAAGAGTATAATATTCTTTCACTTCTGGTCAATGTTCAAAATATATTCCATGAATAGTAATAAATATTTTCTACTGTTCTTCAGTTTTGATGTATGCGTGGTAGCAGCCTTTTTAGCAAAAGTGAATATACATTTCATGATATAGGAGTTTATATTGCTAGGGTTTCATAATGTTACTCAGAAATTATAAATTATCATTCTACAAATCAGTACAGCTTCTTTTTTTAGAACATATTCTGCTCCAACTTTGTTGTCTAAAATGGAAACTCCACCATTGACAAATTCCTTATGGTTTTCATGTTCCCCAAGTCTTAATTCCAATGCAGACAGTTGTATATTCTACTTTTGTCAGTGCATATTAGTGACATTTTTAGGATCAAAAGCTCGCTATGATTAAATTTCAACTACTATTTAAAGAAAAGTCTGGGGGTTTTGTCTCCAAAATTAGAAATCACTTTTTAAAATTTAAATCTTTATAAGAGAGTTCACAAATGCAGGAGGAGGACAGACCTTTTTAAATAAAAGTTTAAGTTCTGATATACCCAAGCTGAAAGCTGTGGTAGGATCATAACTTTTTCTTGTAGTATACCCTGCTCCATTGCGTCTAGGTTTTTCTATTCTTTATCTTGAGGGATCACTAAAATTAAAACATCACTAAAACAAATCAACATAGTTCTCCATCTGTGTTTCTATATATTTTTACCTTTAAAGATGAGGCCTGGGGAGGTTGGCAGTATCACTGTGCAATCTGCTTTGCAGAGTCTGTATTGTGATATATGACACGTAATGAAGTAGGCAGTCAAAGATATAGAAAGGGACTGGGAAATTACTTTCTATATTGCACTGCACTATGCAGTGAACACTGATTTTCTGCTATATCCTGCAGCTATCTTGTCATAATAATTTTTTTGTAAGTCCTTTCCTTTTGTTTCTAGATTTTCAAGACTTATCAGTCTGTCTGAAAGAAATAAAAGGTAACTCTGGAAATTAATTAGTTTTTTTACGTATTTTTAGTCTTGTTCCATTAAATTTGTAAAATGATGAGTCGCTAGTATTGGCGAGAGGGGGAAGCAGAATAGAATTAATAGATAAAAGAATGCCCCTTCAAAATGTAGCTGCTATAAATATCCCGGGCTGATCATGAAATTTCCAATTCCAGCCCTCATATCTATATTTTAGATTGACTGTACCCTGGGGCCTCAGAAGTGAGCTTCATTTACTAAAGAGTCATGGGAAGTCATGTTTACTGTCTCAGCAGGTATCTGCACTTTAAGCGTAATACTGAAAGCCAAGAGAAAACAGAGGCCAGTTTGTTATTAGAGGCACAACACAGCTTTTCAACAGCTGTGCATGGCAGGAGAAAAAAAGAGAAGAATAGCACATATATCAGATTCTGTCAACTAAAAATGTTTCTGCTTTAAAAATGTCAACCTAAGTTCTTCAGTCTTCTCAAATATGTAAGACTGGCATAAACGATCTCTTCTGGGGAAGAAAATGTGAGCAATCTAACTAGGTAAGAAACTGTGAGGTTTTGTGTACATAGTAAGAATTTCAGCTTTATCGCTCAAAATTATATCAGTTCTTTCTAACCACTACGGAAGGATTTGTGTATTAAAACTGACTAAAGTAATGAAATATTTATTTATTCAACTTCAGAAAGGATACACTTCTCTCTAAGGTTACAAAGCAAAACATTATGATAGCATATTTCATACATGCAGGCAGTAGCAAGGCAACTCTAGACAATCTGCGTTCTTTTTGTCACATAATGTTCTTAGCGCCTAATAACACTGTGATAAGAGGGCTGTACTGTATCTGTGTAGCCATGTTTATTGCCATATGGTAGTTCCCAAATTACATTGCACATTGTAGAGATTGGCCAAAATGGTCTGGCTGGCACTCAGCTTCAAGCATTTGCTGACAGGGCTGGTGCCTGCTAATAGTTACAATACAGCTGGCACTACAGCATTTTTATCAAGATACCTTTACTGCCAGCTCATATTTTCTACAGTTGCAAAAGGACAGTACTTGTTTATTGTTAATTATTACATTTGTCATAGACACATCACTCACGTTTCCACTAATAATACCTTCCCTGGGGTATAATATTAACTAATTAATCCATTAACTAATTAATCCAAATCCTTCACAAAGTTCATTCCAAGTGTCCTATTAAGAGTGTCAGTCATATTAGTTGCGCTTACCCTTTGACTTCTGGGTTTGTTGCCAGTATCTCAGGAAGAAATAGCATATATAATTTTGTGAAGATGAGCTTTACAAGACTGAGTGGGCTACGCCTGAAAAAACCTGCCAGACTTGGACCAGCCCTCCAAAAGATGTCTGTATTTCTTATGCTTTTTAACACACTGACCTGAAACAGTGTGCCTCACCACAGTTTTTCTGACCAGTTCGTAGACATTACTGAGTCTTTTGTGACATGTTTGCTACTAAATTGCTGTACCTTTATTTAAACAAACCAAAAACAATCCTAAAGTGTTCTAATAATTTTGATCAGGCCAGCCTAAAAGTGTTGCGGAAACTCTATAACTCTGTTAAGGGTTATAAAGCAGGTATGTGTTTATTCGCTGGCAGGTGCGAGGGGGTAATCCTCCTGACTCACACACCTAACAATCTAACAAGCAGATAGTTATAGTGTAAAGACATACCTATTCATAAGCGCCTATTACATATTCATGACCTTTCTCTGCTTCTTATTATAATTAGATTCGAGAAGCTTCTCCTACACTTGCACAGGCACAGTGTTGCGGTCTGGGGTTCAGGGCTGAAGTAGCTTTCATCTTGCTCATGAACCGTCCCTGAATTCAATCTGTGTGCAGGAGCAGTCTCATCCTGGTTAAGCTGCAGTCAGCTTTCTACTGTTGTGCTGCTTCCTTATCAGTGAATGTCTGTGAATGAGCTTCTCTCTTATCAACATCCAGGGTCTTTAAGGCCTTTTCTAGCAGACAGTGCGTATTTCAGTAAGCTAAGCTGTCTAAGTTTTCCTAACATTTCTGCAGTTTTTCTAACTGATGAATATGCCTGCACATCAGAACAGTCCTGGTATGTTGATATGTTCACATTGCAGATATTGGTGTGATGTAAAGGCATCTGTGCAAGCTCTAAATAAATTAGCCCATATGGTAGATACACTTTACTTGGGAAGTTGGAGGTTGCCTCTTAGGCTAACTTGACTTCTTGGGAAACTGAATGAGTTCACATTAATACTTTGATATGTAGAGTTATATTACAGAGATATCAATGACGTTGATGCAACCTACATTATGGCACATTTCTGTGCTCATGATAAACCCTAAAGCTATGGGAATAAGACACATCTAAATCTGTAAAAAGAAGCAATTGTATTTTGGAATTACTGAATTATATACAGAAAACCAATATTGCATACCTTCATATTCTGTTATATTCTGTTATCCCACAGTGGATTTGCACTAATATAATTCACAGAATGTTTCCAGAGCTAAAATACACTGGAAAAGTCAGAAGGCTTATACTAGTTCTTGAATTCATGAGGGAGTCTTAGTCTGCTATTATACCTAGCACTTCATAAGTATTTGTTTCTTAAGACTAAAACTGTAAAACATTGTGTGAAACAGAAAGGTGTCAAGATTTTATAGATCTGAGACATATTTAATATTGTTCATGAAGTACTTTTGTCTTATCTAGAGCTGTGTGAATAAGTGATTTTTAGCTGCACTTAAAATTTCATACGGAAGCATGAGACAATCCTCTATGCTCCTTACAGCTCTGAAAATCCAATAAAAATACAACACTGCACAAAAGATTTCTGCTGGTTTCAATTAATTTTAATTTTTCTTATCATGATCTGTTTCCTCTTTAGCAACATTTCTAGGTGAATATTTCAAAAGAAAAATAGAACCAAATACTGTGAAATTAAATATTTTTTTCTTTGTAAAAATACTTTCTTACATTTTGAGGGTAAAACTATTGGTCGAACACTATTTAAAGTCATAAAAGATTTATAAGTTCTTCCAGGAATATTTATTTTCACACCAAATAATTCGCACAAATATATGCTGTTATAAAATACTTACGGTCATGACTAAATCTTATTTTTTTAAGTCCTGTGCATGAAATGAAACCCATGGCTTCAGAAAGGCTATCATTAGATGCAATGAAAAACTTCTTTTCAGTTATGTCAGTGAAAAGACCTGTTTTATCGACACAGTTCTTTTCAACAAAGTACTGTCATGAACATTACTCTCCAAAGCCTTTGCTTTTTTATGTATCCTCTCAGTCTATGCATCCTCTTGACTATCTCTCTTGGACAGAAGTATCTGTTTCCATCCCTAGGATCCTATATAACCATCTTTTGGCCCTAATGCATTACATGTGAATGTCAGAGATAATGGCTGTCTTTCTAAAAGATATCTAAAAAAGACTCGTAGCCAGCTCTGATGTGGTGCAGNTTCTTTTGGCCCTAATGCATTACTTGTGAGTGTCAGAGATAATGGCTGTCTGTAGCCAGCTCTGATGTGGTGCAGCTGTGACCTTGGGCCAGAACGCTGGGAAAAGAGCTGTATTTTGGCCCCTCTTTCCTCAGGAGTTGTATGTAAGCTGAGACACACAAGCTGGGGTCTTGCCTGATCTGTGGTGCCTGGCCATACTTCTCACTGATCCTTGCTGACCTGCTGACTCAAATTCCTGCCTAGCGCCTAGATCTATCTCATCACCATGGACATACCTGGCTATAGCCTCTTCTTGCAAGTGACAGGGGACAGGATAAGAAGGAATGGCCTCAAACTCTGCCAGGGGAGGTTTAGGCTGAACATTAGGAAAAAAAGTTTCAAAGAAAGGGTCATTGGGCACTGGAACAGGCTGCCCAAGGAGGTGGCTGAGTCATCTCCCTGGCGTTGTTTAAGGGATGGATGGATGAGGTGCTGAGGGTCATGGTTTAGTGATTGATAGGAATGGTTGGACTCAATGATCTGGTGGGTCTCTTCCAATCTGGTGATTCTAAGATTCTATGATTCTATTAGACTGTTGTCTGACTGGATTTCTCTCATGGGGTTTGCTGTGGTTGCTTTGGACAAGGTCCCTGTCCCTTGTTGGCCAGGTCACTGCCCTACTTGCCATACTGACTTACATGGCTCCCATCATCAGAGCAGCTCACCCCCGTCTTTCCCTAACAGTACTACCCCTGTACTGCTACTCTATTCCCTTAATATGAATGTACTAAATGACATAGTACTTTCCAGGAAAAAATATCAAAAAATAAAATTTCAAATAAATTTCTGTTTAGGAGCAGAGCAATAGAGAGAGCTCCAGAAATCTACCTGAAGATCTAACCCCCTCATACTGATTAAGACATCATCTGCAGAGAGTTACTGTAAAGAGCCTCACAGATATGTGTCGCAACCCTCACAAATATGTGTTGCTAAGTAGAATTGAAAAACTGGCAGAAATGTACTTGGCATAATGAAAACATCACTTGATTATCATTCATTTGATAATATTATTTTCATTAAGTAAATGGGGATTTCAAGAGCTTTCATGCCTCAGTTTCTAAGTAAAGGACACTGAAAATCTGACCCTCCACATGAATGTAAGCTAATAAAAGCTTTCCCAAATTGGTAGTAGGTAATGGTGCCCACCAATGTGGTGTTTGTCACTGTTTGAATTGACCTTTCTGTGAAGCCTGAAAACCAATTCAGATGTGATTGCAAAAGCTACCTCTTGGTAATATCCTATGTTATTGACAAAAGGCAATGGGGTCAACTCATTTTCATAAAAATCTGCTTGAAGAAATCCTTAAACACTTTATCACTTACAGTTATTTTGTGATACAGCCTATGAAAATGTTACTGGGCTTAGAGTAAGCAATAAGAAGGAGGAAGATGGCAAGTTTTTTTCTTTTCTCCTTTTAAAATAGCTATTAATTTAAGAAGAAAAGTCTACTGTTAATGAGTGAAAGAAGATGAGCAACTTAAGGTTTTCCTCTGTCCATTAGTCTATTCTAGCTTTGAAATACTGCTTCCTTTAAAAGCAAATAGTTCTTACTGAAAGTGTTCACAAATGAAACAAATCGAAAATGAATATAAAAAAAGAAAATGCAAAACAAGAAAGTGGTTTTCAAAACCAGACACATTCGAAGTGCTTCTTTTATATAAAAGTCAGCAAGGGCCAGCAACAATGGGTGATAAGTGGTTGTCGGAAGACCTGGTTCTGCTTTCACTTCACTACTTACAATTATGATTTCATTGACTTTAGTCTTTTATCTGGCTTTGGATTATCATAGTTCAAGTCATAATTTTCCTGAATTTGCTATTATTTGTAACTGGTGAATGAATCATTTGCTTGGGCAAATTGCTGTGTAACAATTTTTTGTGAACAGTTCACTAGAAGTTATTTGTAATTTTTCTCTCTGTTGCATGAATAGTTACCTGTGTCATATGACAATGCTTTTGGCCCTTGATGGGATGACATGAGCTATCCGAAATACTGTGTCTGAAGAAAAAATCCTGTAATTTTGATCCTTGTCATTAAGAGTGGTTAGAGTAGATTGTTCTCAGAGCACAGGATGTGACAGATAGAGGTAATATGCGGGCAGAGGGTACTGCAGGACATTAAAAATATTTTGATGATTTCCCTTAGCTCAGCCAAAGATACCATCTTCTATGGGTTCCAGATACAGAAATCACTTTATGGAAGTCCCTTCTCCCTCTTCCTCCTCCCTCCTTCCAGCTGCAGGCAGTGATATTGGAAGGAAGAGATGGACCCAGTCTATTTAAATACATGGCTCCATGGCTGGTGTCACTGTAACAAATTTGGGGTTTTTTTCATGGTGGGAGGGCCTACACATCACCAGGCTTACAGGCATCAAATGGGAAGCACTTTTCTCAAAGGGGAAGGAAGGTCTTTGCTCAAGAGCTTGCCAGGCTCATTGACAGGGCTTTAAACTAGATGTAAAGGGGAAGGGTGATAATATCAGGTTTGACTAAGACAAGCTGCATGAGAACACACTATAGTTAGAGGGATGGGGTGCTGCTATGGGCCCTCCACGTGTTGCCCAGGGTGTGCTGGGGATGCTGCAACACAGCTGAAATTTTACAGAGACAAAATCATGCACGAAAGACAACAGACCAGCATGGCTGAAACGATACCTTCTGGTCTTAATGAAGAACAAAAGGGAACTGCACAGGCAGTGCAAGCAAGGACAGATAACCCGGGAAGATTCTAGGGATGCCATCCAGTTGTGTAAGGATGGGTTCAGAAAGCCCAGGGTGCAGCTGGAGCTGAGCTTGGCAAGGGAAGCAAAGAATAACAAGATGATCTTCTATATCAACCAGAAAAGGAAGGTTAAATAAAGTGTACCCCCATTGATAAATGAAAATTATGACCTCATTTCGACAGATGAGAAGAAGGCTGAGGTCTTCTTTGCCTCTGTCTTCACTGACAACCACTCTCCTCAACCCTACTGGGTCAATAGACAACAAGGTGGGGACCAGGGGGTTATGACCCCTCCCACTGTAGAGGAGGATCAGATTTGTGACCACCTGAGGAACCTGAGCATATATAAATCTATGTGACCCAATGAGATGCATCTCAGAGTCCTGAAGAAACTGGCAGCCTTTGACACTTTGACTTCTCTAAAGTCTGGGGAGACTTACAGTGGCTTTCCTCTACCTGAAGTAGGCCTACAAAAATACTGGGGAGGGACTTTTTACAAAGACATGTAGTGATAGGACTAGGGGCAATAACTATGAACTGCAGAGGGACAGATTTAGACTGGGCATAAGGAAGAAATTCTTCTTTATGAGGATAGTGACACACTGGAAGATGTTGCATAGGGAAGTTGTGGATACTCCATCCCTGGAGGTGTTCAAGACCTGGTTGGATGGGGCCTTGAGCAGCCTGATCTAGTGGAAGGTTGCAATTAAATGATCTTTAAGTTTCTTCCAACTCAAACCATTCTATGATTCTATGGTTCCAAGATTCTATGAAACTCATTAGCAGATTTAACAGCTGTACTATAATTATTCATTCAATTTTCTTTCATCATGTTAAAATCCATCAATTCACACCAAGCATATTTCTAATATGAAAGCTGAAGCTACATGTTTGTTTTCTTCACTTGTTTTTTTTCCTATAGTTTGGGTAAAACTCCATACTGTTTAAAGAGCTGTTGTGTCATTTTTCCCTCTTAGAAATACTTAGATCTCTTTTATATATCCACTGAAGAAGGGCATGGATTGAAAACTCTGCTCTTTACTCAGTGTCGTGCTGTCACTCAGCTACTCTTGATTCTTAACATTATGAATGTGCACTGTGGTTTTTGTCTTATACTGAATGTGTTAGTGCCAGGTTTCTTCTTTTGGCTTTAAGAGAACAACAGCTTACTGCTCCATTAAGTATCCCAAACCAAATAAAACCAAAAGGTCATCTATTCTGTCAGTGCTTAGTTGTGCTCAGGCAGAATTACCAGATGCATACTTGGTCCTCAGTGGCTTCTGGGATATGGGACCCGATAGAAAACTTGTGATGGCATTACTTCACTCTGCGACTTCTGTCTTCCACTGCTTCTGCTTATTGTTTACTTTAGCTTTTTTTGCTTACATAGTAGTTCTCTTCCTTCTTTTTTCATTTTTTGAAAGCACAGTATCTGTATTCGTATCTCTCTTGTACATTTGTGCCTGCACAAGTCTTCTCCTCATTTTTCAGTTTTGCATTTTGAATAAAATTTTACTCTCTTCAATGCTTGCAAGAACAATCCCTGCAATTATAAGCCAAATTAACTGGTAAGTGCTGTTCTTTGCAAGTATGCTTTGTAATTTTTCTTTTGCTGTATTTTCCTGGTCCAGTATAACTCCCTCAATAAACGGGTCATGAGGACTCCAGGGACTATCCTGCAGAAAAGGAAACCGGCTCTGTTTCAGAGTTTAAAACTGCTTTATTCCTGCTGAGGACCTAGGAATCTATTTTTAATTACCAGTTTTGTGATTACTCCTTCAATAACACTCCTTCCAAACACTTATTTCATTAACGCGTTAGCCAATTCATCTACTTAAAAAAGCAAACACAGACCAAAATGTTTGTTTTAATTAATTATAAAGGGTAAAGCCAGGAAAACAAGCAAATATTAATAAAAGAAGGCAGTTTTTTAAAGGGCAAGAAGGAGATTAATACACATATATTCTGTGGTATAGGGAGAAGCACTTTAAATATAACTGTGCAGTCCGACACAAAGGAATATCTATTCTTGCAAACTGTTCTGAGTAAATCTATCTAATCTATTTATTTATCCTCAGATCATGCACATTTATATCAGAACTCTGCCAGCTGAGTTAATAATTCTTATCTGAAAGCAATTATGTTGGTCCATAAGTTTTCACCACTGTGTGGTTCCACATCATATCAAACTGTGTGATGTCTCATCACATTAGCATAAAATGCATTGTGGTGGTGCACAGCATGGTGTGGTAGTGAACCAGTGTCACTGATATTCAGAAACTTGTGCAGACTGCAGTTTGATTACTCTCTAAAGGGTTTGGGTTTTTATCCTTTGTTTTACCTTTAAAGGTCTTGAACTGGATGCTAACTTTTATGACCCAGATTTGATGATCAGCAGAATTACAGTTTGAACCCCAAAAGACATCAAATCTACCTTTTAGTTACAAAAATATGCCAGTTCTGAATTTATTGACCATCTGTCAGGCTTCACTCACTACAAGCTAGCTGTCATTGTTTGTTATTTGATGCACTTTTATAATGACTCTCTGCAGGGAACAACCAATATCTCTATCACAGTGATTAATGAGGTCACCGTCTATCTGCATGCATCTCAACCTATAATTATTTCTAGTCGATGTTAGCTAGTATGCTGGATGGAAGTAGTGTGTTTATATATAATACTGGCCCTTAATAAAAATATTCACCTGTTGTGAAGATTTTTTATAATTGCATTTTTTAAATTGTAACGAGATATCTCTTGAACCATTCCAATGCAAAATCATCTTCTCAAGAGCAGTAGAAACCTGTCACAGTTAAGCTGCAATACTCATCTATTTTTTCTGTCCTGAAACTTCTACTGCATTCCATATGCATATTCTGTACATAAATATTTCTTTTGTGATTATGATAAAGAAAGGTTTTTAATTATCTCATTATTAATATTGCTAGTTTTAAGATAGTGGTTTTAGCCACAATCCAAAGTGAGGATCAAGCAAGAAAATGCAGGGGGTTAGGTTTTCATGTCTTGAAAGAACTGTGAAATTTCACTAATACTGTTTTTTCTAATAGTAGTTCCCTAGGAACATCATGAACAGTATAATTCCTTTTTGCAATGGATTCACTAGTGTATGAGAAGATATAATTCCTGTTCAGATGAGTTTAAATAAAGAGAGTCAAGCATTATTGCATTAGGGACCAAAAAGAAAGATAAAATATTTCAGTAGAACTAAATAAGAATTTTCTGGACATGCGAGAGCATAGTAACAGGAACATCAGGGCTTATGTCCAGCGACTTATTTTGAACTATGCAAAATGTCTCTTCTGAACTGACAAATAAATTTCAGGTACTAAGTGCTAAGACAAAAAAATGTCCAGATTCAGAAAGCAGATGCAACACGTGAGTTTTTGTTGTTCTCCTACCAAATACACCTTTCATGTGGTGACACAGAAAAGAGGGGGCTTCTCCAACATAAGGGATGCATCAGGTTCAATATTTTTCCATTCCAAACTGATTCAGTGCAATCTTCCTACAGGAGAATGACAAAAAGAACTTGCAAGATATGTCAGACTTTTTGTCACTTATTGGAAAAAAATTGAGAAAAACTGCAAATAATATGTCTGCCTTAAATTCCAACCTTAGCTGGTTCACCCAAGAATTGCCAACCTACATGCTTATTTGGACCACTGAATCCATATTTTGTATTCAAAAAATAATTTCTGAGGATGAACGCATCAACATTTGTAGTGTACTAAAATGGCTATGTTCGTAAAGGGAGGCAATTACAATGTTATCGACATGCAGTGATGCTTTAATGTTTTATGTCAAACTGACAGTTTTTGATTAATATTCTGATCCTTTATTAGTCAGTGAAAATATTATCAAACAGAACTAAATTAATGTGAGATATGTGTTTCACCAGGTAATATTTTTAGATCTTAAAAATAAAATCACTCTTCAACTGTTTCCTTCTATGATGACCATTATCTTTTGCTCTAATTTGTTCTTTTAATCAAAATACCTTGCTATAACTATTATTGATTGTTAGACTAACTAGTTTTTCTGTTAAGATATGATAATCAAGTTATTTTATTTTCTAAAGCTCAATCACAGATCCACACCGAAATCCAGTTCCTTTTATTGAAGTTATAATTTCTTTTCTCACCACCAGGTCTGTCAGTTTGCCCTTTCTGCAACTAAAATCCTTTACCGCACAGAAGAAACTATTTACCTAAGGAGTCCAGTGAGGCCATCAAGAAATCTGTGGTAAGAAAGAGGACACAAGATTTCTAAGAAGAACTCAAAACAACATCAGAAATGTTTGCCTGCAGATGGACAAAGCTGGAGAAATAGGACACTTCCCATGATGTGCGACAAAAGCTTAGAGACAGGAAAAGTGTTAGGGTTAGGGGAGCAGCAGAAACCTTTTTTAGGCCTGAATTCAGATGAAAAGCGGGAGAGAAAGCTAAGACTACTATCTTATATGCTGATTACTCAGTGCTGAAGAGCAAGAAATGGAGAGACACAAGGGAAATTTTTTCAGGTGACAAATTAAGAAAGTATTGGCAATGAGCAAGCCTGACTTGGGGAGGACATGATCATTATGGAAAGTGTCTAAGTAAAGTCCTACTGCAAAAGTCTCCAGAGAGAGGCCTAAGAGGTTAGTTTAGTTAATCAAAGGTAAGTATAGTTTATGAAAGGCTAACTGTAACATCTGTGCAATTTTGCACCTGGGGCTTCTTAAAACTTATGCCTCACAGGACAAAGGTATTCTGTGGTGATAATTTGAAGGCTGCATTTTTTAAATGTTAGAGGAAATGCTCCACACAGAACGGGCTCTAAGATTGTAAAGAGTTATAGGGATGCGCTGGAAGTACTCTTGACAAAAGAGGAAGATATGTGAAAAAAAATCTGTGAGAGGATGTGTTGAGCTGAGAACTGTACTTGCACACATCCAGAACACTTCAAAGAATCATTATTTTATTGACACTTTATTGTCAGGACTCATTATTTTAAGCAACTACAACACTACATGATTGCTTCCAAACTTTGCTGGAAGAAACAGTCAAGATTTCCTGCCTCCCTCAGCTTTTGAGAGGTAACTTCAGAAAATGAAAGGGAGAGGGAAATTGTCTACTGCTATTCTCACAAAGGAGAAAGAGGGAACAGAAGGAATGCGATGAAGATAATCTGTTCTCTCTCTGAAATACAAGTTTGGAAGAGATGGATGCATATCTTCCCAAGGAAAAGTTGAAAAAAGAAACAGAGAGAAGTCAGAGTTATATATTTCTCTGCTCAGGTGGTGAAAAGACAATGATTTTGATGGATATTTGTCCTTCAGGAGCAGAACTGTTATGGGGAGGCTGGGGAAGATGGAGTCTTCTGGTTCCTCTCAATTGATGGCTTGTGTGATGCTTTAAAATATAATGCAATGAATCAGAGCTTGTTCAGTGAATGTTTAACTTTCCTTAATATGCACATTTGAAAGAATGAGCACTACTGTGGCTTCCACATTTTCTGAAGTTGGCCCAGGTATATTTTGAAAATGCTAGCTAAGGAAAAATGTACAATATAGACATAAAAAATATTATTACCTGGGAGGGGGCAGAAGATTTCACTCTACTTTCTTAAACTTTATAGTTGATAATGCTGTACATTGACAGAAAAAAACCCTAAATGGCTCCAACAGACTGTATATTCTCAACTTAATTAAAAGTAATTTTGGTAGATGCCATATATAATACTGAATCAGTCAAACACAAAGGCAAATCCCAACCTCAAGAGGAACTTCTTTTCTTAATTCTTCTTATTTCACAGTCTATTCACTAGTTAAAAGCCATTTGTTTAGCTTCGTAATACCATGGAATAGGATTTTTTTGTGGTAAAGAATAAAGAAGTTCTTATTTCATCAAAAGCTTTACTGTGTAGAGCTGTAGAAAGCTTGTACAATCTTTTTCTTCACATTAGTTATTTTATTTTTACTTTCCTTTCAGTTTGGTATTGTTTTCCACCATATAGCTTTGTCTCATGCAGATTGTCATATCTGTCAGGGTTCCTTATTTGTTTGAAGCTTTTCAAGCATAACAGTTATTTTTCTAATAGCAGTTCTAAAAATACATCCCCAGAAGATACGACTTGCATGATGATAATGTAGATTGCAAGAAGGGACACAAGTAAATAACAGAAGACAAAATAAATAAAACTATATTTTTCTCATATGCACAAATCAGATATGATTTTTTCCTTTACATGATTTGCTGAATATGAGTGGATCTAGTTATTTGAAATTAGTCAGCAAGCGGCCTATATTTACTTAAGATTCTTCTACTTGCTGGAATACAGAAAAAATCTGGATGAAAAGAAGGCATGGAACTTTTGACTAACTGAACTCACTGACCTGTCTTGAGATGTTAGTGGATTCAGCATTCATGTGAGATACTGGTTTCGGGAAAATATACTGTAAAATACAGCATAGTTTTGACCATTCTCGCTTTCATTACCTTAGTGTTGTCATTTATTACAATGCAATTTTATGTTATAAGATTATTTAGGGTAGGATCTTTTCTTTTAATCGTTATATATTTCTGTAATTCCAAGCACAGGAGGAAACTATTATTTGTTAGACAATTAATAATATTAACAGCCTTTTGTCTCTAAGTCAATAGAATCAAAGACAAACATTTTATTACATTAGATCTCTTAATTTTTTTTTCAGGAAAAATGTAAAATTGCATTTAGAAATTGAGAATAGATCACATTTAACTTGAAAAATTACCACGTATGGGAACCTCTGATATCTTCTCTTTCTCTTGTGGAAAATTTGTTGTTAAGACTAATGATATTAGTGTAAAGACTATAATGAAACAATGAGATATAAACATTGTATATGACATTGTCCATAGATGGAAACAGATGGAGACATTCCATTACCTATACTCAGTCATTACAAGGTCCATGCGATTTTAAACATGTAATTTTTCCTGTAAATCTTATGCATTCCAGGAGGCTAGCCAACTTTTGAGGTCTGGTGAAACAAGAAAATGAGGGAAAAAAGTAAAAAAAAAAAAAAATCAACCTTGATTCGATTTAGCAAAGAGAATATAAAAGCAGAATAGAATCTGAGAGGACATAATAGACCTGTCCACTATCTCCTTGACCATAACACCGTGTGTGCAGGAGGACCAGAATTTATTATTAATGAATTTAGAAGAAAAGAGAAGTATGGAGTACTCCTAGTAATAATTTAATTTTTTAAAAAAATGTTATTTTGAATGTAAATAAACCTTTTTCTGACTTGGATGACTCTCAGAATTCTTACCCTCAGTCTCATTTCTTTCTATATCATTAATCCTCTGGAAATATGTTCTCATAGAATCACCAGGTTGGAAGAGACCCACCAGATCATCGAGTCAAATCATTCCTATCAAACACTAAAGCATGACCCTCAGGATCTCATCTACCCATACCTTAAAAACCTCCAGGGAAGGTGATTCAACCACCTCCCTGGGCAGC
>WAAB01006811.1:50584-71836 GCA_013389865.1 Piaya cayana
TAGTTGCATATAAGTGTTAATACATGTGTATATAATCATACAGCTTTGGTCTGCTCATTTTCAGCATTTTCAGTCTTTCTTCTGCCTTTCCTTGGGCTCATACAAGGAGGGTGGAGGGGGAAAGACTGTACACTACTGTGCGTTTGGGTACTGTACAGGGGGGTTTCACTCAAACCATCACAGTTAGCAAACAAATGGCTCATAAAATATTTTTGCATTTAAGCACTAATTTCTACTCTACCCTTGAACTCCTGCCAGAGGAAAATTTAACTCTCTCCAGGCTGCAGATCTGAAGAGAGCAACAATATTTTGTTTCCCACTTCTTTCCTACATGCCTTTTAAAATCATGCATAAAATAATATCTGAATTCTACTGTCTGCCTGAGGTCTTGCTAACACTTTTCCTCAAAAAAAAAAAAAAGATATGGGAGGTACAGAGGGCTTTTTAAAAATATTCAATACTGCTGAAAGTCTCAATTTCAGGGGACAGATATTCAAACAAACTCTGGTTGTTTTAGAAGTTCTCATTCTTTTTACGTAAATGAACCTACTACTACAGTCTTCAAGCTACTAGGCTATAACAACATCTGTACATGCAAATAGATCTTCTTTAAATAAAATTGAAAACAATTCATGAGCTATTTCTCCAAATGGTTGTGTCTTCTGGAAACACAGACTGTGTCAGGTTTCTAATAGAAACAAAGCATTGACAATGAGTCTTAAGTAGAAAATCCCAGAAAGGGGAAGTTCTAATATGTTCAGGAGAAAAAAATGAGAGCTCAGATAACAAAAGAATATATAATAGGATGATCTGTAAAAGAATAGAGGGTTTGGACTGAAATCTTGATCTTTACTGAAGACTTGTTTATGTTTGGCTTTGTGATATTCTCTCCCCTCTTTTTATCTGCTTCCAAATCCATTGAGATAATACTGATTTACTGCTGCTCTGGCTCATAAAGATGCACTAAGAGTCTAATCCAGGAAATCAGTCGGATTTTTGCCACAATGAATCAGTATAACTCATGTTGCATAAAATGAGCAGACATAAAGTGCATATCAGGACATATACAGCCTTGTACCCTCCCCTGTGGTGATACACCAGATTCTCCTGAAGAAAGCAGCAAGAGGCTTCTTTTCACATTGTGGGGAAGAAATGTTTAACCTGGAAACTCTCATTTGTCCTCGATGCTTTTGTTGTTGAATGACCATGACTATTGGTCTGTGGGAAGGCCACATTCTTGCTAGAGTTATTCTTATCAAAACCATAATAACTAAGTGCATGGACCCAGCATGGTGTGGGTAAAAAAATGTCTCAAGCTGGTTCTTCTGAGATATGACCTCACAGTGGCAGGAGTGACCGTCCGGTGAAGGGCACATCCAAACTTGTCTAGGGGGTCATGTCCAAATTTGTTACCTAATACCTGACACAGCTGAGGAGCGGTAACTGGCTGTTGCAGTTTCTTGTTGGTGCTCTATCATGTATGGCTTGTTTGATTGTTTGAATCTGGTGGGTTTGGGGCATACACTTTGTTTAGTAAAATATTACTTACACCCTCCTTCTGAATGATTTGTGTCCCTCTGACGTTGTGCTGGTGTTCTAAAGATCTCATTTTTTAAAGCAGGACACAACACCAAGTATGGGAATTTGTCTGCTATTTGAATGTCTTTCTTTGAGAACCACCATATTTTACATGGCTTGCAGATTTTTATGTTGATCATTTCTTGGGTTTGTTATTCTGCATAAACTGTATCCCAAAAAGACATATAGAAAGGAATAAAAAAGAATACCCAATGCAGTACAAGGGTAGATAATCAGTCAGAACTCACAAAATCAGGAGCAGATGTAGCCAGATTAAACTCAACAGTTTGCAGGTGTTCACAGGAATGACTTTACCATAAAAGCACATTTCTCCTTAGCGTTCCTTTCTTTTTTTCTTTCCTAAAGCTCTTCAAATTTTGCGTATCCACCAAACTAAACTAGAAAGAGTAGACAAGTAATTGCAGATTAGGTGGACATAATTGACTTGAATTGCAACATGTTAATTGTTTGTTTGATTTTGGAATCATGGCGTGCCATACTTAGGGGATGAGGGTTAAATTATGCCACATGATTTGTTCATACCATTTCATTTTGAACTTCTGGTAAAAAGCATCTACAATTAAAATTGATATACTTGTGATCTGCAGGTTGCTAGAAAATGCTGAAACTCTAGTCCTAATTGACTTCAATGTGTGTAGTTCTCTCTAATCAGCAGGTGATAGAATTTGTCAGTCTTAATACCTGGACGCTATGCTATCAGCAGAAATACAGAAAACGTACCATTCATTCTTCTCAAGTTGATGCTTTCCTGACTGCTGTTTTAGGAATTCATTGAGAGGAATAGACAGAGTGATAATGCACACATTTTTCATTAGTATCTCTAGTTATGGTATTAGCATTAATCCGTTGACTTCCTCTTTTACTGCAGAATGCAAAGGTTTTGCTTTTGCCTGGGTACCATATAATGTGGAATATAAAATTCCATCTTGTTTTCATATTTTATATTTTAAGGGAAAGATTTTTTTTCCCCAGAAATTGAGTAACAGATTTTGGCTTAGTAGCTCCTAAAATGATAGGTTCTTTCTATTCTTTCTGAGCTAGCCCTTACTAAATTTCTTACTTGCATACTACATTACATTCAGTGTAGGATGCATCTGCAAGTTCAAAGAAGGGATTGGAAACTATGCATGACATTGCCATCTTGATCTACCTTTACAATGCAAATCTAACATTGTTTGGCTTGATTTAACCTGCTCTTCAGTGCTATTTTTCTTATGCCAGTGGACATTCTGCTTCTTAAGTAAGTGAGCTCTGCCTGTCTTAATTTGTCAAAATCTTCAGGATCAGATCTGGTAGCCTTTAGCTTTTTGGCTTTCCAGATTTGGCATAAAATTACAATCTAGTCAATCGGCTAAAGCCTTTGCTGCATTATTTAAAACTAATGTAGGTATAATTGTTATGTTGTATTGAGTCCCAGTATTTCACTTCCCTGTAGAAATTTTCACATTAGTCTTATCTGGCTAGCAAAGATGCACAGGACAGCTCTGCATCCTTGTGTTATAGTTTGCACTTCTTTCATCTGTATCATTACAGATGGGGTTGTTTAGCCTGGAGAAGAGGAGGCTGAGAGAACACCTCATTGCTCTCTGTAACTACCTGAGGAGAGGTTATAGAAAGGACAAGTCCCAAGTGACACGGGACAGGACAGGAGGGAATGGCCTCAAGCTCTGCCAGGGGAGGTTTAGGCTGAACATTAGGAAAAAAACGTTTCACAGAAAGGGTCATTGGGCACTGGCAGAGGCTGCCCAGGGACGTGGTTGATTCACCTTCCCTGGAGGTGTTTAAGGCACAGGTGGACGAGTTGCTGAGGGGTATGGTTTAGTGATTGATAGGAATGTTTGGACTCGATGATCCGGTGGGTCTCTTCCAACCTGCTTATTCTATGATTCTATGATCTTTTGGCGATATATCCTAGGAGTTTTTGTTGTTGAATTCTTTGCACTGTACAATGAGAATTCATGTGGCCCTGAAAAAAATAGAAGGAATTGCTGGAAGGTATTTGTAAAATTGCATGACTTGAGTAAATTAGTCTATAATTTCAATATTGAGGCCACCATTCTGAGCAAAATCAGCATGTGGGGTCTTGTTTCTATCTCCAGTCATTCTTACTGACTTGGACTGAAAACAATATTAAGCTCAAAAAGATGTTTTGATCTATGTACAAGGAGAGAACTATAGATGATTTTACCAAATAAAACTGTTGTTAGTCCAGTACTTTTTTATACTATTTCCTTCTAAAAGTTGACTTTGTGTACCTACTCTGAGGCAAATATGAAGGCACTGTAAAGATAAAACACTTGTGAGACCTTACTTTGCCTCTTCTGAGACAAATATAACTGCCTTTTCTCCCATTTATGAACAGCAGATATTAGGTCTACATATCATTTCACCACTAAGAGCACCACTGACAGGAGGTGGAGTTTTTCCCATATTCCAGAGAGATGGCTGTGTGGATCACAGTGGTCTGACAGTGAGACACAGAAGATATCTTCAGCAGATTAAAATAACTGTAATTCTATGCCAGAGTTCAGCGATTCAGGGAATTCCTGAGTCAGTCTTGTGGTCTGGCTTTGGCCACCAACCAGACAGCCACCCAGCTGCTCTCCCACTCTCCGTCTCTCAACAGGAGAGAGCAGAAAATAAGATGAATAAACTTGTAGGCCTGGTGGGGGTTCTTCCATGAGCATGGATATCTGCTCTGATGTGATTCTCCATAGGCAGCAGGGGTACAACCTTCTTCACCATTGTCCTAACCATGGGCTGCAGGGAAATCTTTGCTCTGGCAGCTGTAGAATCTCCTCCTTCTCCTTCTCGCACCTGTGTGTCTGTAGGGCTGTTTCTCTCACCTTTTCTCACTCCTTTCTCTCAAAGCTATGAAATAGCATTTTTCACCTTTTTTTAAAATTAATTTTCCCAGAAGACCTACCATCTTGGCTGAAGTACTCATCCATGCCCTGTGATGGGTCTAGAGGAGCTGACTGGAAACAGCTGTGGCCAGCTTGGGGGAGCACTGACCTCTCCTCACAGAGGCTACCCTGCAGTCCCCCACTGTTATCACCTGGGGACCTGCACCTGGTACAAGTCAGTTGCATTTAATCCACAAAATTCCTGCCAGGATTTTGCCTAGCTACTTTCTCACACCAACTGTTTCTCTCAATAGGGTCTCATAGAATTAAAATCCACAATTAAATAAAGCACCATCTTTTTTTTTTTCCTGTTTTTAACTTCTGCTCTTCTGTTTTCTCTTTCTGCCCCCTTGTTTCTGTCAAATTCTCACCTCCTCCAAAGCATTCATGATTTTATCCCACATTAACACTTATATCCCCATCAACTCATTTCTGTCCCAGGCTGAAAATGCCTATTCGACTCAACTTTTCAAAAGAACAGTTCATGAGGAAGCTGTTCTTTATAAGGATAACTTTGATGATAGTTATTGTCTTTTGTTTTACATTTTCCAGGTCCCTGTTTTTGAAACAGCATTGGGGCTGCATGCATAGAGAGGACAGCAATTGGGCAGAGTTCTCAAAACAAATATTTAAAGCAATAAGCTTTCTTAAGAAAACAGAGTATATCCTTTTACTTTTTTTTACCTTTTTGCCAGTAGGTAACATTTATTTATGGACAGAACACAAAGTTAAGTGTTCTACTCTGCTTTTCCAAGTCAAGGATATCACTTGACTTTGCGAAGCCTGTTTCTGTCATTTATCAGCAGCCTAGGCTAAATAAGGAGATCTGACTTGACTGGAGCAAAATTAGAAAACATGATGTCCATCTACGAGAAGGAACGTAAGATGGATCTGGGGAGCTACAGGCCTGTCTGACTTTAGTGCTGGGGAAGTTTATGGAGCAGATAATTCAGTGCCATCACATGGCACATACAGGATTATAAGATGATCAGGCCCAGCCAACGTGGGTTTAGGAAAGGCAGGTCCTGCCAAACTTACTTGATCTCCTTCCATGACAAGGTTACCCTCTTAATAGATAAGGGAAAGGCTGTGAAAATAGTGTATGTGGACTCTAGTGAAGACTTTCATACCATTTCTCACAGCATTCTCCTGGAAAAACTGGCTGCTCATGACTCAGACAGACTAACTCTTTCCTTGGTAAATAAATGGCTGAATGGCTGGGCCCAAAGATTTACGGTGAGTGGAGTTAAATCCAGTGGGTGGCAGCTTACAAGTGGTGTTCCCAATGTCTTAGTGTTGGGGCAAGTTCTGTTTGATATCTTTATCAATTACCTTGATGGGCAGCAGATCTAATGCACCCTCAGTAAATTGGCAGACACCAGCAAACTGGGTGAGAGTGTTGATGTGCTTAAGGAAAAGAAGGTACTACATAGGGATCTGGACAGGCTGGATTAATGGGCTGATGCCAGCTGTATGAGGTTCAACAAGGCTAAGTGCAGGGTCCTGCACATGGGTTACAGCAACCCCATGTAATGTGACTGACTTAGGGGAGGGTGGCTGGAAAGCTGCCTGGCATAAAAGGACCTGAAAATGTTTGTCAACAGCCAGTTGAACATGAGCCAGCAGTGAGCCCAGGTGGCCAAGAAGGCCAATAGCATCCTGGCTTGTATTAGTAATGGTGCAGCCAACGTGACTAGGGAAGTGATTGTGCCCTGTACTTGACACTGGTGAGGTCATGTCTTGAATGCTGTGTTCAGTTTTGGAGCCTTCACTACAAAAAGAACATTTAGGTTCTGGAGAGTGTCCAAAAAGGGACAATGCAGCTGGTGAAGGATTTGACACAGGTGTTGTGAGGAGTGACTGAGGGAGCTGGAGCTGTTTAGTCAAGAAAAGAGGAGGTTGAGGGGAGACCTTATCACTCTTTATATCTACTCAAATGGAGGTTACAGCAAGGTGAGTGTTTGTCTCTTCTTCCAAGTAACAGGTGACAGGAAGTGAGGAAATGGTTTCAAGTCGTATCAGGGAAGATTTATACTGGACGTTAGGTTTAGTGACCATTCTTGGAGGTATTTAAATGACATATAGGTGTGGTACTTAGGAAGACAGTTATGTAGCAGGCTTATCAGTGCTGGGTTTACAGTTGAACTTGATGATTTAAAGGTCATTTAAAACCTAAACAATTCTGCAATTCTTTGATTCTCTGTTACATTTTTCACTATCAGGAATGAAATAATTTATGGTTTAACTATTAAGATAGCAAATAAATTAAGTAATGACTAAAATTTGAGGTTTATGGAGGAATATATACTTTATAGCCATTAATACTCCCTGTTTTGAGGACATCATGACAGTAGATTGACTTTCAAATTTAATTTTTAAACATTTATAGACTACTACTATATTTTATTTAAATAGTAAAAGCTGTTTTCCAGCATGACAAAATAGCTAGCTTCTTATACTTTTGGAAATGTAAAGTAAAACAATTACTTAGTTAAGAAATTAAACTATTTAAATTGCAAGTGGAATGTGTTACTCTTTCAAGTAATTTTTTAAAATTAATAAAACATTACTTAGGTAAATTTAATGCTTATATCTCAAATATAATGTAATAAATTTCATACAAACGAAAGTCATTAATTAAAGTATTAAAACTAGATAATTTGCTAACAGTTGATATGAGCCAGGAAAACCCATGGCTCTTTGTACAGGAGACATTGACTATACAATGAAACCACTTTTATCAGCTGGCTTCCTTAACTCAGCTGGGGTGGCAAGAAGGGAGAGGCTGGTACCATGGTAACACTGGCTGCAGGACTTTGTGAAAACATAAAAGTTGATGGCACTGATGTATATCATCAATCTGCTTCCTTGGACCTCCTATTTCAGGCACAACGCTGTCCTTGCTGTACTTATATACCCTGCAGAATCTTCTGTGGGATATTCATTTTCAAATGAGCTCTACTAGAGCTGTGGTCAGACTGCAAAGTGGAAGCATGTTGCAGAACATATCAAGAGACTGTTATCTATTTGACAGACCCCTGCAATCCATCCACATCCTGGCTGCAAATCTGGCAGATTCCAGAAATCTGCCCTTAAGCTGGACTTGGGATGCTGTGGCTAAGATTCCAGAATTGTAAAGGGCCATGCTTCAAAGTTAGCAGATTCTCTATTGTGAGCTTCCTGATGCAGAGCTGGAGAGGTCTGCAAGTCAAGAGAGCATTGTGATACATCATGAACTCCAAGAGCAGAATTTTGAATACCTGCTTTTATGCTTCTACAGGTACAACAGTCAGAACAGAAAGGTTAAAGAAAATATACCCTCACTGAGAGATCGAAATGGTGATCTCATATCAACAGACGAGAAGGCAGCTGAGGTATTTAACAACTCTTTTGCTTCAGTCTTCATTGACAACCGCTCTCCTCACATCTTTTGGGTCAATGGACAAGGTGGGGACCAGCTCCTTTCTTGTAGGCCCCTTTCAGGTACTGGAAGGTTGCTATAAGGTCTCCTTGGAGCTTTCTCTTTCCCAGGCTGAACAGCCTCAACTCTCTCAGCCTGTCCTCATATGGGAGGTGCTCCAGCCTGTTTCATAAGTGTACCAGTTTCTGTTTTAAGAAAAGTAATGTCCACATGGTTAACTTTATAATGTAAAAGTCTTTTGCAATTTATGTTCCTTGATTTTGAAATTTAAGATACTTGAAAGTGTTGTGAAGTTGGAGAAATAATATATCAACTAAAATCTGAAGTCTTAAGATTTGTTCTCCTTCACCCCACTGAATTTTCTGTAATGACTAATGGAAAACACCTTTTCATTAGTACAACTGATAAAGTTAAAACTTTTTTTAATTAGTATTCTCTTGCAGAAATTAGGTACTGCTGTGGTTTTATGCTACAGATGTGTCGGTGCTTGTAATTTCTTCTGTGCTAAGGATACAGCAGATAAGCACTTTAATAAGGATAATTGTTGTTGAAAGGTTTGGATATTTAATATTCCTTAGATATCTCTACTGACAGATCTAAAATATGTGAGAATCTCTGATACTTGATGACGACCTTCAGTAATACTACACGGATTTATGCAAATCTTATTCAGGTAAATGGTGCAAAGAATAAGATATTTCGTCGTTCTCACATTGATGCAGGATATAAAGATAAGACATGCAGATGGTGGGTGCTGTGGGCACCTGTATGAATCTAAGTCTTTTTTTTGTTACTGATTACCACAATTAGCAGATAACATCATTTAAATTCCATAGAAATCTAAGAATTTTGGAAGCATTTAAATATTTTACTTGTATCCTGGGTATTTTGGGGTAGTCATTTAATGGTCCTACCAGTTAAAATGAATGTAAACTATAACAGTAACAAGCACTGCATGTGCATCAACTGTGATATATTGACTGTCTCTATACAAGATAAACATGCCAGGGAACTTTTCTGAGCACTGAGATCAGTTGGTAAGAAATATCACCTAACAATGCCAGTCTTCACCTCCGGAACAGGAAGGGCATGCAACCTGCCTAATGGGAACAGTCTTGGAAGACATTAGCTCTCAGTCCATGATTTGTGAATGGTTTGGGAGAGTGCTAGCAGAACTCTGATCTAGAACTATGCTGGGGTTTTATGAAATAAATTGATGTTATAGATGATAATCTCCCAATACCAGGAGATGTTCTGCCGCACTGTCTAATATATTAAAGAAAAAAGTGACCTTTCTATGCCAATTAGGCTTGGTAAGATTGGTGGCTGCAGTGGGGCTTATTGGATTATTAGTGACAGAAGGATACATGCAAGGTTGTCTGAAAAGAAAAAGACATGATATATGATTTATGAGATTCAAGAACTCAAGAGGAAAGAGTAAAGCAGCACAAAGAAGTCAGTCAAAGTGTATTTATCTGGACCTACACCACAAGTATATAAATATTTGCATATGCTAAAATGCTGTTTCTGCATACTAGTGGAAGAGAGTTCTCTTGATGTAAGAAGAGACCCTCAGCTAGGAAACTTCCTTGTCTTCACGAATTTTAGTAGCTTTCTTTGTATTGGAGTGCAGGATCTGAAGACCAACTCTGTTCTCTACTCGCAACTAAGCCCTCCACTGCTGATGAGAAATTATTCACAACTATACAGAATATTCAAATAATGTGGAGACATTTTCATGCTCACAGAATCCCTATGCAGACAAATGAATTTAGATACAATGCTGCAAGCCTATTGAGCTACGTGTACTAGCTTCCATAAACAGGAAGGAAGAAGGAAGACTCATTCCTTGTGCATGAACCATCAGTGTCAGAGTTAATAGAAGACAGATTTTCTCTGAAAATATTACTTTGCTGTTTTCTCAAACAGACATTAGAGACACATCAGGGATGGTTGCTCAGTTACTATAAGGTCTTGAAATGCTGTTGTAATCAATGGGAGATTTAAAATCTATAAACTTGCTGAAGATCTATAAACTGCATTTTATTTCCAATAATCTTTCATAGGAGGTGTAAGATGTTCACAGCAATTTAAGGGTTGGAACTTCGCAGCTATACTTATTCATTATCTTAGTCTGTTTATTCCCCTCCCCCATGTTTTTCTTGTGGGTATCTGAACTCTTGAGGTACTATTTTGTATTCAAGAACTTTAATTCTTTTTTAATTCCAGAGTGGTCATTTCTTCCAGTAAGTTTATGTTTAGCTTTTTTCTCTCTAGGTGTCATTTCATCAGCAAGTAAAATTTGGTTGACGCTAGCACCGAGATGCGTTAGCTGATTCAGGGACATATTTCTACTTTTCCTGAGATTTTTTTTCCTAATCCATTGTGGGCTGATCAGAACTTTGATCCTGATCTCATCCCTGATCACTTTGGCATTGATTTAACATTATTCTTGCTTTACCAGGCAGACTAGGATAAAACCTGTCATGCACATTCATCTTTGTTAAAAATGAATGAATAAGACTGGCTTTAAAAGCTTTTTATAGAACAAGTTGCTAGAACTGCATTCTCAATCTGCATTCTCTCCTGCTGTTTTATGGGATGCACTGAAAATGTACTTTTTAGAGGTCAGATCATTTTTTCCAGGTTTGAAAAAAAGGGATGTAAGCCACAAATTAAAAGGTCTATAAAATAAGTTCAAGAACTATTCCATTCCAGCTACAACCTATTCCCTTGAAAACTGTGACTCATCAAAAGCAAGAATTATATTTTATCTCTAGAACTCCAGCTAGGTTAACTGTCATTAATTTGTGGATTGGAGTTTGCCATTTATAATAAAAATAAAATTTATAAAAAAGACCCTTCTTTTCTTCTGAAGAAAGCGAAGTGCAACCTATGGGAACAAAAAATACATAAAGCAGATCATATCTGATTGTAAGTACCTATAAGAGCTTCATGTTTTATTCCTCTCTAAATTAGCAACTGACAGATGTACATTTTCCAACTAGCTGCTCAGTGTCTTATAAGGAAGAAATTAATGAATTCCCTGGAAGTACGGGGAAAAAAACACAGTAACAACAAAGAATATTGAGCATGGTTGGGCAAGCATGTCCAGCATGATGGAAAAAAGTGCCTGTTGAAATACAAGGTCTGAAAATTGCACTGCTTCCTGTGGAGAATTACCTCTTTGCCAGTATTCCGATTCTCAAGTGAAGAATAGAGGTTCAAGGATATGTATTTCTCGCTCTGTCTTCTTTATAAGTGCTAGTCTGAGTATATTTTTCTAAACTCATGAAAAAGGATCCTGAGCTACTGTTTTTAAAATTAAATTAACAGAAGTGGACAAGTTAGATTTAAAATTACTTTTTTTTTTTTTTGTGTGGACATTGAGTAATGTTAGAGAAACAGTGAGATTATGCTAAGTAACACTGCCTTGAGCCTATCACTACCATTTTTCTCTGCTACACAAGCTGTTTTTCCAGGAGACATTCTTGTACAATATATATAGAATGGGGATTTGAGTTGCAGTGTAATGTAGGATTACATTTGGCACATGGATTAGGGCCCTTACTTTCAATTCTCCTCTGGTTTGCTGTAAAAAACTAATAAGTATGTGTCAGATCCTTTTCACTTTTACAGAGGTTTGTGACAGGGATAAACCATATTCTCCTGCTATTCTTGCTAGCTGAAGGCTCAGCAATCAGGTGCAGTACTGCTTCCCTTATTTATTCAGCACTGTATTACCCTCAGTTGTCTCTTGATTGATTTGCAGTTACTTTAACATTTGTAGTCCTCAGAGAAGATTAGCACATTTCCATCTGTCTTTTGAAGAATTTCTCTTAGGATTTCAAGTATGACAGGACAGTTGTGGCATTCCAGATCTGGGAGAAAAGTAAAAAATGGACTTACTAAAAGAGACTTAGACAGAAAGTAGATCCCAGAAACCAGGAACTGGAAACTCACCTATTGCCTGAGAACTGTGACATGTAACATTCACATATAGAGGGTTTTATTGTGTTTGATACTGAGTACAGGATGAGTCTATGCCCCTGCGTGTGCCTAAGAGCACCTTGACCTGGCTGATCAGCGCATTACCACCTCAATGGGATTCAGAAAACATAATGAAGTTTAGTTCAATTAGTTTTAGCTATCTATAGTGCAGAGTCAACTTCTGAACTAATCATGATGGATTCTGTACAAGATCAGTAGAATAATGTAGTCAATTCTAGGGTGCAATGTTCTTATTCTAAACTAAAGAACCAAAATAGTTCAGATGAATCATGCCACAGATGTACCTCTTTCTCTCCGTAACTGTACGAGAAATCTAAACAGGTATCTCAGATAATGATATCAGGAGATAGCTGAGATGAAGCCTGCCTCTACATATTGTTCCTTCTAGCTCCCTGAGATTAAATATATAGTCCATTCTTGGACAGAGCATAACAGACTGAAAAGACTGGGCATTGCATAAACTCAGTTGGGGCTGCAACATTCTTTCAGAAAAAAGGCATACTTAATGTCCTTTTGTCAAAATTCATGTCAGTCTTATAGCCATGATAACAAACAGTGGACAATTAGTTGGTTGAGATGTCTCCAGTGATACCACTCTCCTAACAGTAGTTCCTTGGAAGATTACTAAGCAGGGAGGAAATGGAGATAGAAAACAGCAGGACTATCTTCTGACGGTGGGAGAGAGGGATATTTGCAGTGCTTCTGTAATAAAAGATTGCTTTTTCCCTCTACTGACACCTAATGTATTATATAGTCATTTGTGGATGACTTCAGATTTTCACAGCTGATGTATTTCATTTGAAACCCATCATTAATTACTTTAAGGAATAAGCTTGACAGTTCATCAGTTCCAGGTATGCTTACTTTCCTGAAACAATTGTTTTGCACTACTGTAAAATGTAATTGCTCATTCCTATTATTTCTATTAAGCTTACAAAGGTGTTTGATGGCATACAGTGAATCACATTTGCTCTTCATTCTATAACAAAAAATGATTTAATTTTTTTCCCCTACAAAAAGCTAAAGATGGTGATATTTTTAGAGTTAAAATGTGAATAATTAAGGGTTGAATGACGTGATGGTAGTACTTTGGGCTGTCCCAGTTGTAGTCAGGAAAGAATTGGTGAACTAGTTTAACTTTGTGTTTTATGGTATCATCACATATTTCTTTGTTTGCTTTTTTGCTACCATGCATCAACAGAATATTGCTCTACTCTCTTTATCCTGAGTAATTACACACTGCAAGCAGGGTATCATATAATAGCTACTATAATGATGCCAATACAACATCCTGAAGTCTTTTTTGGTTTTGTGTTATTTATAGAGAAGTTAGTGATTTTGACAAATAAATAAATCCCTTAAATGGTGTTATACTTTTTATATCCAGTTATTAAATCAATAGATTTTCAGAAACAATGAAGGATTGTTGATCCATTGTTCTACGTGAAGAACAACCATGCAAAATAATCCAAAAGGCATCAGAGGAGCCTTAGGAAAAAATATAAGATACACAAACCCTTAAATCTATTATTTTGATTTGTTGTTTTCATTTTTGTTAGCAATGTGACTCTGCAACTAACAGAAGACTGCAATTACATACAAAGCATTATAAGGTACCTATGGTTGGTCAGCACTGATGGGTATGAACTGGTGTCGTTCTTTACATCTACTGGACTGCAAAGCGACACCTCTTTCTTCATTGCCTGTCTTTGAGTACTCTGTTACTGGTAATGTTTTCTACTTTTCAAACCCTGATTCCATATTTGACTAATTTGCCAGCAGTGGTGACAGGCAGATGGATATCACAAACCATCACTCATTTTCCTCAGCAATGGCTCTGCTATAGAAGTAACGTGAGTAGGACTTATCTCAGTTTTAGATATCTACATCACAGACATCTACCTTTGAGCTCATCACTACTTCAAGGACACATTACCAATGTCTTATTTCCAATATTTTCTTTTCAGTGGGGAGAATTGCATACACAAAGTACTTATTTTTATCTATAGATTATGTGAGTTTAGGAGTTTCAATGAAGACTTTTGCATAGTAAAAAATTAGTTTCGAACTGATGAATTTGGCTTGGAGAATCATTACTTAAAACATTCTAGAGTTAACAAATGGTTCACAGAGGACTGTTGGCAGGAACTATTAGGCCAGGAATCAACTTCTTAGATGGTATTAACATGGAGGAGGTGTGGGAGCTGCAGTAAACATTGAGCATAGTTCAGTAAATTATCTAAACAGTGGTAGAAATAAGAAATATCAACTCATTGTTTTGGCCATGAGGACCAGTTTAGGGCTTTCATCCAGTCGGAGTACATCTATATTAGTAAATTAAGTGATTCCAGAAAAATATTCCTATGTACAGAGATTTGACTGTACTGCTGAACTATTGAAGAGGTCTTGGTACGGTTTTGACCTGTGTTGACAGTTTTAGATGGAGGGAGTCACATGCCACTTACTCAAATTTCAGTACACAATTTGCATATGGACACACTCTTTTGGGAAGTATACAAGTTTAATGATGTGGTTACAGACCATTTTGTGTCAGATGCCCTCAATGCGAGAGAATACTCCTGATCATGTTTAATTTACTAGTATAGATGTAGTCAGAGTGGGTACATAAAGTACCTCATAAGTTAAATTCACTGCCTTCTCTTAAGATATGCAGAAAATTAACTCAAACTTTTCTGTACTTTAGAAGCATTCTGTATTCAGTGTCATGAGAATGATAGCATATTTGTTTATTATTCTCCCTTGTATGCCTTTTTGCTGTGACCCAAACCACCAGTAGCTATTTTCCCACATGCATTGAGAAAAACAAGTGCTACTCTAAGTGAACACTGATTTGTAATGAAATTAGGATCCACTGATAAGTAAGGCTGCATGAACAGAAAGAAGTCCAGTTGCTCTGGCCACACAGAATTTCTCATCTGTTATAGTGTGAACCACTATTTCTGCTACTCCCCATCATTCTTTTGCACAGGTTGATTTCTGAGCCCCTCATATTTAACTCTTAAAGTATCCCTTCATCAAAAGGGAAATACAGTCCTTTGCAACCACAAATCTGTCAAAAATCATTACCACTGTGCCTACAAAACCATAGCCTCTGGGAGATTATTTCAACAAAAATTTTAAAAGAAATTTCATAAATTTAAGAATAACCAATCACAAATAAATTCAATATCATTTTGCATAATTACCTCACATAAAATTCTCTCAGGTAACATTAATTTGTGAGAGATATAGTTTCTATGAGCAATTATCAGTGATCCTTTCTTGAATGCACCAATCAAATCAGCATTTCTCACAACAAAAATGTCATTTTTTTTAGCAATAAAGAGGAAAATAAGTAGCCTGGGACTAGAAAACCATAATGAGTGTCAGTATTTCTCCCAGTGGGAATTATTCATGATTATGTCTACCCTTGTCAGACAAATTCAATGAGACCCACAAAACTAGGAGCAGAAATTTCCAGTCCATTTTTTTAAAAAATAAATGTACTGGTCTGACGAGTGAGATAAGGTTTCAGAATATGACCTAGGAGTGGTAGACAGCTCTTTCCAGTATCTAATTGTAGGCAGTGACAAAACCCCAAAGGACGCAGGTAAATCATTTAACATCTAGTATTGAAAATCAAGAACCACTTATCTGCCTGAAATAAATTGTTTCTTATTCTGTTTAACAATGTAGAACTATGAATTTAGATTCCAGTAGTTTCTTCACTCTCTTCTTGTTTGTCTTAAACCAACTAAACGACACAATAAGAACAGCAGAACTTTAATCCTTCTTGTGAATTTCCTTGTCATCCTAAGGATAAGAAGGCTCCTTATAATAAGGGAGGGATTTTTTAACACTACATACTTCCAGAATGAATGTCACAAATCCCCGCATTAGCTGTAGTTGTGCATTCTGCTTTAAATGTACATAGGTTAAAATACAGACAAAATCCATGAAGTAAGGATCAGAACCTGTGACTCTCCTCCAAGCTTAGTGCACTAATAATAGGCTGAATTATGTTACTCCCTCTTTATAGTTAAATTAATCATGTTTTGGTTTTGTTTTTAATATTAACAGTTTCAAAAATTCATTTCCTTACTGCAAGCAGTCTCTGAACTTGTGGAAAGGGAAAAGATATGAATGAGCACCCTGTCAAGCCAAGGAGGATACATCACAGAATCATGGAATCACTAGGTTGGAAAAGACCAACAGGACCATCAAGTCCAACCATTCCTATCAATCACTAAACCATGCCAAGGAAAGCAAACCTTTGAAGGTCAGTCACCACTTTTGTTGTGAAATAAATTATTCATCTGCAGATTCATGAAATCTCTGAAAAGTAAAACCGTCATAGGTGATACACACACGGAACGAACTATGTGAATGTAAAAGTGCAAAGCACTGTTGTCTGCAGTGAGCTGGAGCAATGGACACAACAAGGCAATAATGAGTCGATTACTTTCTGTTCTTTTCTTTTTTCTCTTGTTTAAGTATAATTTTAAAAAGTGTTTTATTCATTGTTTTAATTTCTGTACTGGCTCAGTTCTTAGAAGACAAAGCATGGATGTAAAGAAGAGCAATCAGTATTTAAGATGAAGATAAAGCGGTTTAGGTAGGACACAGTACAACACGTGTTGGTTAAGGGTCTCTGCTAATCTGTTTTAATATTTCAGCTTTAGTGAGGTTGATTTAATCATTCTCAGGCATTCTTCCACTGAGATATCTGGTCTCCTTTCCCNCACCTATTTTTTGATAACTGTTTCAAAACTTTAAAACAATCTATTTCCCTTTAAATACATTTCCTTTTAATTTTCCTCATTAAAAATAGTGAGTAATATTTAGTAGAGTGCTTACTAATTTAGGGAGGGAAAATGTATAAAGTCATACAGAAATTCAGTAACTCACATTATTACTCATACTCACTTCAAAGGTCAGGAGTAGGAAGCAGAAAACACATATAAGAGTGTGTTTTAACAATGCTTAATGTTTAGGTTAATTNTTTAGGTAGGACACAGTACAACACGTGTTGGTTAAGGGTCTCTGCTAATCTGTTTTAATATTTCAGCTTTAGTGAGGTTGATTTAATCATTCTCAGGCATTCTTCCACTGAGATATCTGGTCTCCCTTCCCAGGGTTATGTTTTCATCTTCAGGTTCCTCTGTGAACTGGGGAACTAGATAGAGAGCTTTAAAGTCTCTGGTTTGTGATATTTGTGTCTGAGCGTCCAGTCAGGGTTATAGTGTCCTCTAAGATAATTAATTTTTTATGGGTACAAACATCATTTAATGGACTTATAAAGGGATGGATCAATTATTTCATGTTACCTTGGACAATACAGTTAAGGCATTCAATATTTTCTCAAGGTGTTGCCTAACACAAGGATTCCATAAACACTATCCACACTTTATTTTTATCTTGGATCACTTTTTTTTTCATATTTCCTTTTCATATTTCTGAGTCTAGGATATACGAAACTTTTTACATGAGTGAGGAAGGAGGAATTAAAAGCTAGGACAAGGGGATAATATGTATTCTGTCCTAGTAATTTATGAGCCTCTTGGCCTGTTTTAAGCAGATTTTGCAGTAAAAAAGGGTGTTTTTTTGCAAACAGCTGGGTTGAAGAAAAAGTCTCTACTTCAGCTGTCCCTGAGGGAAACTATACAGGGTTGCAACTTCTTTTAATGCATATTTAGTATAAAGGAAAGAGGCACTGTAAATGTACTAATCTATGGGAAAACAGTTAATCAAAGATTGTGTATTTATATACATCAGAAATTCCACTCTTTGATCAAAGTTTCTTTCTTGAATATGTCTAGTAAGCTGAGTAAAGATCAAGTTTAGGCCCTATAGCTGTAGTAGAAGTTAAGAATTCAAAGAAAATTGAGACACAAATTCATTCATCACCAGGCTTCATTAATTCTTCTGTTTATAATATTACTTGCCTCAATGAAGCAGCTGGTGATGGGTTATATTGCATTACCACATTCTGCTCTATATTAGGGAAGCTGCAAGAAGTTAATTTCTCAGAAAAGTAGTGATAGGTCAGAACCTCCCAGACAGTATTTTCAAATATCCAACAAAAATAAGCACACTTTATGAACTTATTCATTCCCATTCCTTATCACTTATCAATGAATACTAGGACCGTGAATGAAATTCATCGTCATCTGACATGCAATTTTTTGTTTGCTTTGACGTACTAAGCTTTCTTTTCAGAAAAAGGGAACATAAATCTACTCACTGTCATGGAATCCTTACCCATTGTGACAGAAGGAGACCCAAGAAGGAACACAGGCTATAACTATAATATTAAAACCATTAGTCTCAAGGAGAAATTTCTATGCCAAATTATTCTCAGTGATGTATCCACTCTGTTCACATCTCACGTTTTCCTGAGCAGACTGATGTGTCCATTTATATGAAGTTCTTAGTCCTTAACATCTTCAAACCTAAGATAAAATTTCCGTGTGTGTCTGTCTGTGTGTGTGTGCTTGTGTGTGTGTGTGCGTGTGTGTATGGGTGAGTAGGAGATTCAGTGGCTACACTTCAGCTTGCAAGATATGGGAGAGTAGGGCATCTTATCTGGTTTTGGTACTGCAGGAACATTTATTGCCTCTTGGTAAATAAAGCAGTAACTGAATAGCATGGTCATGTTACTTAGATCCACAAGGCAAAACAAAGATCTTACACAAGGAAAACTATTACTGGCATGCGCTGTTCACTTCCCTGTGCCTGAATACTAACTGGGAAAGTGAACATAGCTGGAAGGATGCTTGTAGTTAAAGAGTGAGACCTACTAAAGGCCACTGTTTAAACTAATGCACTGATCCAGTTTTTCTTACTAGGATTGATGCAACCAAGAAGCCCATGTTTTTCACAGCTGCTTCTTCAGCATTTCTAGTAAGTGAAAAATCATTTGTTTTGATAGAATAAATAAGAAAAATATAATTGTATTCAAAAATAATATATATTTATTTAAAACAATAAAATGACTATACTTGCCTCTTCTTGTGACTGGTTTAAACTTACAGTTCTTGGACACTGTAGGGATTGGCGATCGGAAGATCACATGATGTTACGGAAAGAATAGGGAACGTTAACTGGTGCAAACACACCTCTGTCTGCGGGCTTAGCAATAAGGAAGTAGGAAGCACTTAGTATTAGTGGATTGGCTTGTATGAAAGTAGCAAGAGGCGTGGCTAGATTTAGGAGACTATATAAGACTATGTTATCTTTTGAATAAACGCCATTTGTAGCATCCTCCATATTGGTGTTTGTGCTGATGGCCCGGAGGCTGGGGGTGTCTCCGTGTCGTCTCCCCCGAACGGGTGGCTGTTGCTGAATTCCACAGCAACAGGACACCTATTTTTTGATAACTGTTTCAAANAATTAAAAAAAAAACCTGAAGGGGAATTTTTCTTCAAACAATTTCTTAAAAAGAAAGATGGCACCTACTAGAAACAGTTTCTGGATGCATTTTAAAGTCTTCTGTTGAAAGGAAAAAAAAACCCACTTGTGATTATTTCCAACAGATTTATTTGTGTCCAAGTATTTAAGGAGTTAATTTGCTCTTTCTGTATGCCAACTTGTTAAACCTGTGTTTAATGTTTGAGAACAGCAAAATTCCCAGTCTCTGATGAGACTCAGGGCATAGCACTGCTAGATGCTCTCTAAACACAGAGTAGTGGAGTAGTCTCCTTAGTCCCACTGGTGTAGGATATGGCTGGAACTGATGCTGCCTGGAATACGAGCTGTTAGTTTCATACCTCAAGACGGTTGTTCATAAAAAAAGAATGTATATGTCAGAAAGGGGATGTTATGGGACAATTCCTATTCTTATGTCAAATCATAGCCTCATTCAAAACACATGACCAACACATTGCCTCAGGTAAAATATCCAGCTGAGTGAAATCTAATAAATCTTTACATTCAGTTTATTTTTTTTCCCTGAAGTTACTGTTAGTACTTGACAGAAAATAGAAAAAAAAAAAGAAAAAAAAGAGGAAAAAAAGGATGCTTTTCACCCTTGTTGACAGCCTGCTGATTTTCCTTACTCTGCTGTGCTCCCCATCTTACCTTCTACTCTACTTCAGCAGTTTTAACAAGAATATGTGCAGCACTGGGTTGGCTGCTTTCCATGTGTTTCGGTCATGATTAAGAAGATGCTCTGCTATCTACAATGTATGTTTTCCAGTGCAGAAACAGGATTGCATAAAAAGCAATTTTGGCCTTAGAAGGATTCACCTAGAAAGCAACATCAAAAAACTCTCTCCTGATGGGTCTTCAACTACCAAAAATGGAAATTTGCAGTTAAAGATAAAATCTGTGAAACCTGAGTTCAGCAGTGCTCTCTGTGGTAGTCTTAAGGCAATGACAAAGCATAAGTAGGCAGCAGGGCTTTGATTTTTAGCTGTGCTGTCTAGTTTGTTTCAGTCAGCAAAGTAATATTCTTTTCATTAAATATTTAATTTGAACTTTCCATGTTTAACTGCAATTTTTTAAACTTCATAATCTTGTGTGCTTGGGGCCATTATGATTGCACTATCATTTTGCTCCTCTCCTCTCCTCTCCTCTNGTGAGTAGGAGATTCAGTGGCTACACTTCAGCTTGCAAGATATGGGAGAGTAGGGCATCTTATCTGGTTTTGGTACTGCAGGAACATTTATTGCCTCTTGGTAAATAAAGCAGTAACTGAATAGCATGGTCATGTTACTTAGATCCACAAGGCAAAACAAAGATCTTACACAAGGAAAACTATTACTGGCATGCGCTGTTCACTTCCCTGTGCCTGAATACTAACTGGGAAAGTGAACATAGCTGGAAGGATGCTTGTAGTTAAAGAGTGAGACCTACTAAAGGCCACTGTTTAAACTAATGCACTGATCCAGTTTTTCTTACTAGGATTGATGCAACCAAGAAGCCCATGTTTTTCACAGCTGCTTCTTCAGCATTTCTAGTAAGTGAAAAATCATTTGTTTTGATAGAATAAATAAGAAAAATATAATTGTATTCAAAAATAATATATATTTATTTAAAACAATAAAATGACTATACTTGCCTCTTCTTGTGACTGGTTTAAACTTACAGTTCTTGGACACTGTAGGGATTGGCGATCGGAAGATCACATGATGTTACGGAAAGAATAGGGAACGTTAACTGGTGCAAACACACCTCTGTCTGCGGGCTTAGCAATAAGGAAGTAGGAAGCACTTAGTATTAGTGGATTGGCTTGTATGAAAGTAGCAAGAGGCGTGGCTAGATTTAGGAGACTATATAAGACTATGTTATCTTTTGAATAAACGCCATTTGTAG
>WAAB01006811.1:73052-101011 GCA_013389865.1 Piaya cayana
CTCCTCTCCTCTCCTCTCCTCTCCTCTCCTCTCCTCTCCTCTCCTCTCCTCTCCTCTCCTCTCCTCTCCTCTCCTCTCCTCTCCTCTCTCCATTTTCATTTCATTCCCTTCCTCTACAAGTCCCCTTTTCTTCTCTCTTTTTTACCTGATACTTCTCTTTCCTCTGATTCTTTTCATTTCTCTTTCTCATTGTCTCCTCTTTCTTTTACTGCCTATCCCTCTTCCCAGATGACACGTCTTTGTATATCCAAAGACTGAAATAAAAAATTTAAAACTGTGTGTGTTTTAATAAGACTCATTGCCTTTTATTTTCATCTATGTCCAGTTAATTTACCTGAACCCTGACTTGGACTTTATTGATAAATGCTGTTTGAAGGTAAGAAAGGAAAGGAGAAAACCCTCAAAAAAACATTTGATACAGTCCCTTGATAGCAAGAGGTTTTTTGCTACCCAACAAAAAAACATGCAAGAGATAGACAAGAGGCCACAATACTAGGGCTAAGCTAATTTATTTATTAGAGCTTGAGTTTCTGCTAATTTGTTCTGTTTCCAGCAACATTAGTAATTCACAGAAGAAAGCAGATATAAAGGTGATTTTTATTAGTCATATAATGAATCTGTGAATGGCTGTGCCTGTCAAAGGCTCCTTTTCATTCATGCCAGCAATCATTTCTTCAGCATTAAGCAGTCCATTTGTATAAGTGGAGGTCGTTAAGGCTCCTGTGAGAGCCTAGTAGAGTAGATTTGGACGAGTTCCACTTGGACATGTTGCTGTTCCTGATGTCATATGTGTAACACTATGTCTACAAAATGTTTACAGCACTCAAGGTAAGGGAAGAAGGGTGATATTGTTATACTTTCTCCAACATTTTATGCAACTCTGATAACGATTTCCTTTTTATACTGTATTTTATTTTCATAGAAAAAAATTCTCCTATGTTTATCTGCTCAGAATTCTCAAATGTAATTTAGTGCGATGTCTGTAGGAAGTTCCTTAAAATACTCAGCCTGAGACTGAAAGCAGAAACAAAGGAATTTCAGGTTATTCAGGGTTATTTAGGCTACCCTCAATATATATTTTTATATTTTTTTAAGGACCTAGCCTATCACAAACTCTAGATTTTGAGGGATGCCACCTCAGATTCTGTAAATTGTAAATCCTTCCAAGCTGCATATTGAGCATTCTGAGTGGTGTAAAATATCCTAGATTTCTGTTTTGGCATAAAGAGGGATTGGAGTAGCACTATCAATAGTAAAAGTTTTGAGCGTAAATTACAATAAGTCTGACTGTAGATGTAACTTGGAACTAAAAATAGTTTTTTCATGTTTCTGTAATTTTCCCCAATAGATGAGATCTTCAAAATAAATGAGTGTATTCAGATTACTTTAAATAGTGTCTTTTATCTTTAACATCTAATCATATCAATGCATACTTTATTGTCCTAAAAAGCTTGCATGCCAAAATGTTGTTTTTCATGCTCATCCCAGTAGTGCCTAAAGACAATGTCAGTTCCAAAGAACTCGCCACCCAAGTAAACAAGACAGACACAGAACAGGGAATAATAGATACTAACAAAATCATCTCATACACCAATAGAACTATATGGGCTGTTGAGAATGGCTGTTGCTAATTAAACTGTCTGTACTTCATAGACTAGCATAATACTGGATCTTCTAATTTCAACATTTCATTTGTCTTCCTCTACACTGACTGATGTCTTCTTCCTTTTTCTACATTCTCTTCCTTAAAGACGAACGAGGATAAAACCCACTTTTATCTGTGCTGTCATCCAATGGAAGGACTTAGCAGTCAAAGAACAACTGACTTTCAATAGGTCTTAAGTTCATAAATGACTTTTAGCAGATCCGTGGCTATTCTTGATATCTTGCTATCTGATAAGTGTGCTTTAATACTTCCTTTGGGGCTAAATTAATTGAATTCAAAAATCTTAGTGGACTGGTGAGGTCTGAAGTTTTTTTTTTCAAATTATGGATGAGATAGTTTGACATCCAAGAAATTGATTCAAACAGTCTATTTTTAGATGCAAGAGGACAGATCATAAATTTGCTTTTAGGAAACATGAAATTAGACAAGTGTCTATGTTCAAGGGTTTCTTAATTTTCAACAAAAATTTCCTTTGTATTTTGTTGATATTAGTATCTGGACACAATTTACTTGTTTATATTTCTTCTTATGAATTAATTAATTACTAATAATTAATACTATTAAAATAGATAATTTAATTAATTAATTATATGTTCATTAACAGAATGTTCCCTAAAATGTATTAATTTATCACTCTCCCATATAATTAATGGACTCATTTAGGAGTTAAGAGAGGCTGAGGACCATTCCCAAAGGCAGTCTTGAGACAAACATATCTTTTCAGGGGACTGGATATTTTAGCTATTTTTTTTTTATTCCCTATTATTTTTGGACTCAATATCAGATAACAGTCCTGTGCTCATTTAATTGACTAATATGACTTGTGTGAACTAACCTGTCGTTTCTATGTACACACAGAGGTGCATTTTTGGTGGAACTAGATGCTTCTGAGGTCTGCTGTTGTTAGAGAAGTTATCTAAACTTGCCTAAGATCTCAGAGTGACTCTGGGGGACAAAGAGCATGCCATTGGGTCAGGCATACCAAAGGTTCAGTTTTTAAAGACACAGCTGGCAGTGGAGCAGCTGCTTAACTCTTTCTAATTTCTGAAGAGTGCTCTAGTGCTTGGAGTAGTCACCACCAAGCAAGAGACATGAGTTCCAGGTCTCATATCCCCAGGTCACTAAGTATTTCCAAGCAAATGTGTGTGAATTCTCTGAATCAGTCTACTGAGGATGAGCTACTGTGAATGCAGGAATGACTGTCAAAGTCCACAAAAAAACCCCACAGTCTATAGTTTGGAGTAACGTATAACCCAAATCTAATGAGGAACACTGAATGAGATAGATGTATACCACTAAAGGGTAGATGTTCAAACATGTCTTCTTCATAAATGATCGTTTCTGGGAGTTGTCTTGATCAGCATAACCATAAAATATGACTTTCTCTCAGTACCAATTACAAGCATAAGTACTTAATTGTAACATTTTATGTGAACCTATGACGATTAAGTTCATCATGGTGCTCTAATTCTGGGAAGGATTCTTTTGGTCATTTTGACCAGTTAGCTTAGAACTTCTGTAGAGTCAATGAAGAGAAAAAAATTACTTATAAGGCACATTTATCTTAGCTTGTCCACCTTTACTCAGAAGTCACAGTTCTACGCATTGTTTCTAATGGTAAATAAGCTTATATTTGACCATTTAAATTTCACCTGGTTTAAGTGATGTGAATCTGTTTCTCTGAATATGACCTCAGATGTCTAAAAATATGACCTTAAAATGTAAACAAGAAAATCCATTTCTTGAGCTACCTATGGTTACTTGGAACATATAGGCTATGAATGGGTAAGCTGACATTCATTTTATGCAGCTATGGGTATTTCTTCAGCATTCAAAAAATATTCAGATTCTGTAATTACTCATAATTGTTCAATTTAGAAGTGGAAATTCCTGTTAGATTAGGTTGCTTGAATTTCAGAAGATCTGAAGTTGTTTCATGAAAATTGATTTCCTAAGACTGTGTAATACCTTACATTAGTTTAGTAATAATTTTTTATTTACGAACACCAGTAATTTTATGATTTTCATCATGTTCATTTCATTTCTTTACTACTACATCAGAGAGAAAAACTTTCTAATCTCCCCATTCCTATTGCTTTTTTCTTTCCTGGTATTAAAACCTGTAGATCATGACAACAGAATACCTTCTATGGAAAAGAAATTGGACAATGCAATTTATTTATAAAGGAAGTTCTTTAAACCCATCTTAGAATAACTTTCATATATCAGAGCTTAGAACCATAAACATGCTTACTCCAAAATATTGTGATGAATATTAAGTATAATAACCAACATAGGACAATATTAACATAAACTAAAAAATTAATTGAAATTTCTCATCATTGATTTTGTCTTCCATTTGTTATGCAACAGTAAATTGTCTGCAGAAGTACAGAAAAGTGAGAGAACCACAACAGGATTCCCAGAGGCTGAAACTTTTCCTTTCATTTCCAGTCTGCCCCATTCTTTACAATTACACTTTGTCCAAAGAATTGGCATATAAGTCTATCTGTTTTGATTGCCTTATTTCAAACTTGAGTTACTGATGATGTTACTAGCCAATTCTCTCAAGCCCTACTGAGTGATAAGACTAATAGGAGAGAATGATGAATGAGAGTAGAGGCAAGGCTCTAGACTAATTATAATTTTTTAAAAGAGACTGTGAAAGAAAACTAGTTCTTTGCCATCAGGGAAGGAAAGAAATATGAACACTTTTGGATCATGCAGCTCAGATGACTTAAGGCAATTCATAACCAACTACTAAAATAGAATATACTGTCAGCAAACAGAAGTACAAGGTATAGTATCTGAAAACAGGTTTGTCAATGTATCTTCCTCAATTCAGTTGGGTAATAAAATGAATGTGTTAAACTGTGTAGTATTCAGAAATACGGGTAAAACAAGACTGTGAGTATGACACCACTGTAAATTAATCTTGTAAAGAACTGTAGATCTCTTTGAAGTGAAATTATGTTTACCAGGTTAGGTTTCTGACCTTTTGTTTTAAAGACAGAGGGGTCTGGGTACAAATGCAGCTGGGCTTGATACTGAAAGCCACAAAGGAAGGGGTTCACATGTCTTTGTGTTTTATCTTTATGGAATCACAGCATTTTCATTGTCTAGTGCTCCTTCAGTTATGTCATGATGTTCAGTCATCAGTTGCTCCTGGATCAAATCATTCTTTCAGAACTAGTTTGTTTAGATATGGCTCTTCCATACCTATGCTTGTTTGAGGGACTTTATAAGTAACTGGATCAGTGGCTATGTAGGGGTCCTCCAGGGAATATGCTGTTGCTATCATCAAAAAAGAAGGATTATATTCCAGTTCAGTATTGATCAAAACTCTGGGTGCCAGGAAGCACAGCGCAGTTAGTTTTCTTCTAAATGCAATGAAGCACAGATGAGATCTGATGCAGAACCTAGTACAAAGACATACAATACGGACAGATGTAAGCTGAAATTCATACCCTTCACAATGATACCCTTTATACGAGAAGAGGTATTACCTTTTCTGAATTGCTTATTTCTAGCACCAGAAGTAATATTTATCCACTTAAAGATGCTTCACAATGCTGCTTACATAAAGTATACTTCAACTTTCATCAAAATCTGAGTTTGTAGCACTGTTGTGAGCTGGTAAGAATTTTCCCTTTTTAATCAGTCTAAAAGTCACTGCACTTCACCAGCAGAAAAAATTGTTTCTTTGTGGGATTTTCAAACATACCTGCAATATGAAATTATTAGTCCTTCTTAGTGATAAATTAAAGAATACCTAATTTAGGGCTTCCAGATTTAAGGTTGTGGTACATAATAAAACATTAAGAACAGAAAAAAGTTGTAAATATGTGTGATACACACATATTGGGAAAACCTCCTTGAATACAATGTCACTGTAATTTTTAAATATTAATAGTATGGTGTAAATGTCAGCAGCGTGGATTATGTCTAGAGTTGATATTGGCACTTTATGGTCTGCTTTCAGAGAAAGGAAACAGTTCTGAATAAGTTGTCATGGTAATAGCCAGGGTGGGATTCACCTGAGTCACTACAATAATCTAGAGTTATCCTAGATTCATATAGTTGTCCTGATCCAATATCGGGGAGGGTTCTTAAACGATACCCTCGTTCTTAAAAGATTAAGACTCAAACGGGGTCAAATGCCCTATGATCTTGTGAACTTTATTTTAACAACTGATAACAGCGATAGGACAGAGAGGAAAAGAAAGGAAGAGTTAGAATCCCTAAGCAAGAAGATGGTAGAGATGCAGCTAATTACCACCACCATGAATCCAGTGATGTCCCATCGGATCGGTCTCGGTGCAGGTGATGATGAAGACACAGCCACGGAATGACGATGATGCTCCAAGCTCCAGGAAGACTGCGGAGGGGCACACACAGCAAAACACACAAGGTCGAGTCCACCAAACAATGAAACAGCTGAGCACCCCGAGCCCACCAAGCAACAAAGAAGCAAAAGGCTCCCCCATTTATCGCCCCAGTCCCCACGATTTTCCCGAGCAGTTCACCCATTTCCAGGAAGGCATTGTCATGCCCAGGTGTTCAGCTAGATAGGCACTTCTTCAGGTGGATGTCGAACAGTCCACCCATTTTCAAGAAGACATTGTCCTCCATGCATGCGTGCCCAGGTGTTCGGCTTGATAGACACTGCTTCGGGTGGATGTCATGGTTTTTCCATTGGGGACAACTCATCTCTGTGGTTGGCAGCTCTTACAAGATATTGGTGGTTGACAGCTTATGTTGAGCCAAAACAGTTCGATAACTATCTCTTGTAAAGTACTCTTAATCTCCATCTATTGTGTAAGAAAAGCACAGATCTCCCATGTGTTCTGACTCTCAGCTCCATGTTTGTGCATCAGGTACATTAGAGTATCTCAGATAACATGTAATAACCTATATTTAAGCAAATTAATCCCTCAATCAGGTTCCTTCACTTCTTTTTTCATATATCTAGGTATGCCTGTTCCTCTCTTTGTAGTTCATCATCTTTCTTTACAGTGAATGCCTTTCTGAAACACGCTTCTTCCAGCATCTCACATTGCTTTTCAGCTGAAAGATTTGCATCTCTGTGCAGATCAAGGTTTCAAAATCACAGAATCACTAGTTTGGAAAAGACCTCCAGGATCATCGAGTCCAACCATTCCTATCAACCCCTAAACCATGCCCCTGAGCATCTCATCCTCATGCTTTGTAACCACCATAATACAGGTAACTGTGGACATTACTACCAGGAAAGGCCTCAAAACTCTACCTTCAGTTTCTTTCCACCATATTGGTGCCTTCAGAGGTGAATCTAGAGAATAAGTTAGAATTCCAAGGAAATATTGCATAACTGAACACTGGTACAGCTGAGGAGTTTTCAATATCTTTTATGCATATCTTCATGATGATTTCACTTGGGATTTAAAAGTACGTAACATACATGCATGCCTTTCCTCCTCATTTCATTTCTTACTACCACCCTTCCTATTCTATTAGATGTCAGTGTAACTCATAAGTTGTTTCATTGGTGAAGTGCTTTGACATAAATCCCATACATTTCCATGTCTTTATTTGCATGAGATTAGAACATAAATATTGTTTCAATGCAGAGATCATAAGTGAGGAAAAATAAAAGAAAGCAACAATTTTAGTGATGGTGAATCAAAAAGCACAGACTCTCCAGGATTCTGGAGTTCTTCAATTGAACCTTGCATTTTTAATGAGGTTTGGTTAGGGTTTAAGATGGAAATCAGGGTCTGTTGTAGTTACTTAACGCATGAGGTCTCAGGGAGCTGCTCAAACTATTATGATAATATATGAATGACAGGATTCTATTGCTGACAGCTGGGCGTTTTTATACATGGATGTGGCACTACATCCATGTGTAACAATTTGTCCTGCCAGTCAAAACTCTTGTCAAATATTGATCTGACATCAGATTCATGTATAACAAGATGTTTGACTGACAGTTCAGCAACTGCCCAGAACTAAACCAGAACCCCACTGTTTTTAAAAGCTTATATTGTCAGCCAGTAATCTGGCTTTTCTGTAGTGTTTACCCACATCTACTGTGTCTTGCACCTTTAATTTTATATATTTAAAAAAATCTTTGAAATGATATCATCACAACAATTGGATTTAACTTCTTAATGAAATTTTAAAGATAAGAACTGGTGTAGCTATGTTAACAAATGCTATAGAAAAACATGCCTGGCAGCTTCAGTTTCAGGACAGACATATGGGATATCAAACCAGCAGGAAAATAAAGCAAAAAGGCTGAGGGGGAATAGGGTGATATGTGTAAGAAAAAACATATTAGACGTGAGGTCCCCAGCAAAAACTGCCATCATGATTTTTTAAGTTTATGGAAATTTGAACAGAAGGAGAGCCTCATCATGTCTGCTTGCTTATCTTTTACAGTATTTATGCTATTCTGAAGAAGCTTTCTGGATTCTACTTATTAGGAAGAGGAAGAGGAGGGGAGAGCTGCATCAGTTTTACTAAGCTTTGGCAGGCTTGAGCAAAGGATGTCGCAGCCATGAGACAGAGAGAGAATAAGAAAGTACATAAGCTAGAGTGGAGACATTAGGTATTCATCATAGAAACTGCCATGAAACCTGAATCAGTCAAGATGTATCACCAGCAACAGAGAATTACTCAGGCAATATCAGTCATTGAAAGCAGCCTACGATATGGCTCAGAATTTTATTGCAGAAATGCCTTCAATAGCACGAGTATCATTTTATGTTCACCTTTAAAAATCACACTAGCTAACGCTGTCTGTTTTAGTAATTTCAGGCAGAAATAAACACATTCAAAAGAACTTGTTCTGTCACACAAAAGTTCCTGGTTGTTAAACAGAAAAAGGGCTAACAAATAGTTTTTCAGGTCATCAGTGTATTATGATCAGCAGTTTAATACAAATGGGAACCTTATCACTGATGTCAGTTGGCTGTGGATCAGGCTGTAAGGGATCTCACCTACTTCACAGGTTGCTTTCCCTCCTTTACTCCAACTGCTTTGAATTAGTCTGACGGCCCAAGGCATCCACTGCAAGGATGCAAAATACGCGTTAATGTAGTCTAACTGGTTTGTTAAGTCAGGTTTATGGCTCCTTTGTGTTGCTCAAGTATTGCAAAGCATCCAGAAGGTATCAAGTCTGAAAGCTGTAGAGACAGATTTTAAACACATATAAACAAGTATGCACCATTTCTCTGGTGCTTATCTTCTATTTATTCAGCATCCTAAGACACTTAAAAAAACCCCTTAATTGAACCCTACAATAGCTCTGCATGCATTTCACTTGGGAGCAATCTAAGCCAGCTTTATGCTTCAATGAGCAGTTGCCCAGGGATGAGACAGTTAGCTTGTCTAGTTCTGTCTTTGCAATTATATTTCTATGTTATTGGTTTCCAATTACTATTGCTTCTCAAATGAATAACCAGGTAAACAGAAGGACTGAAGAAGAGAGGTATGGACAAACACAGGCAAATATAAATGTCTGTACACAAATACGTGCATTTCTCTTTAAAAATATCAGATTCAGTGGTGGAATATGAAGATGTCCAGAGTCAGAAAATTAAAGAACTAGAGTACTTTCAGCTGAACTACTGAAACCAGCTCTCAGCTTTACTAATGAGGTTTGATGCTGTTGTGTTATAAGACAACAATTAATTGGTGGGTATATGAGTTACATTTGTCTCCCTTAGCTACACATGCCCCAGGATAGGGCAAAAGTAGGAAAAACCTCTTTGTCAGTGTGAGGATTTTTGTGTGCTGTTTGTGTTTTATTCGGTGCAATCCATTATTAATTCTTACATTCCTAAAACCTCCAGCAATGTTGAAACTAGCACTTTCAACTTCAGCCTGAGCCATAGTATCTATTAAGTCAGGGCTTTGAAATTGCTACATTTGAAACCACTCTCGAATCAGAGAATCTGGTAAATCTCTCTAGCCTGTGTATATGACGGTGAAAAGACTTGTTTTCAAAGAACCTCATTTTTTTTCATCTGGGTTGAGCGTAGCTTTAGCCTGACTACCGATACTTCAGAGGTTTCCAGCTACAGTCAGATGAGGCTTAGGCTGAATTTAAGGTTGTAGTTTTGACCAAGAATAAAACTTTTTGTTCCTGATACTTTTAGTTACTTTAAAATTAATTCTAAATCACAACATGTTCTAGTGCAGTGTGTGGAAGAGTGTACATTTTTATTTTGGATGTTGAAAGCAGTGAGTGTAACTAAATCACACAGTAAGTGATTATAAAACAATCAGAAAATCGGTACGGTGTCTTTTAAAAAAACCCCAAACCCACAACCACACACATTTATATAAACAGTTTTACACAGAACTATTGTATTTCAAATAGAAGGAACATGTATTGCAAAACCCAGGTGAGTGTTCCTGATGCTTTTTGCTACACCAGTCATCACCTTGATCTAGCAGTAATTCCAGTAACATTTTTATCTATGGTTTTTACATTTTCCAAATCTTGGAATATGCACAGGTATATTCCAGGAGGTTGTCACAGTATGATTTTATTTGGAATTTCTTTTTTCCTTTTGAGCTGTGGGGTTGTGTCTTTCATTTTCTTGGGTTATAACATCTGTCAGTTCTGTTTTATGGGTTTGTTTGTCTACAGAAAATGGAAAAAGTAATGATTGTGCCAAGAGAGCTCTTTTTTCTACCAATATCTATGTATCATTTTATATGACCATGAAGAATGGCCATTTGTGACTTGCTTACAATGAAGACAATGTACCTGATGCTGATATCAGTTATACCAATGTAAACCAAAAGAATCTCCACTGTATTCCACCAATATAATATTAAAGAAAGATTTGAGGAAAAGATTTTTAAAGTCAGAAAGACTATGCAAAAAATGTTAGTGTGAGTTCAGATATTGTTTTATATTAATAATTTTAAATTAGTTTAAAATATCTTATTTTCTCCCCTAGAGAGAAATAGACTCCCCTAAGGTTCTAGGTGGCCATAAGAGGAATAACACATATAGACCTTTCAACTGCTTAGAGAATACTAAATTTCTCATGTGTCACTATGCCTCTAAGCCGTGTAGATCTCTCATGGCAGTTTCACATGCTGTCCTGAGTTATTAACTCCAGTAGGAATCCTGAGAGGCTGCTGAGTAGTTTCCACTCCAACACAGTTTCTACATTGGCTTTTTTGGGCTTCTGCATGGAAGGCAGATGTTTTAGAAGCAGTCATAGAATCATAGAATCGTTAGGTTGGAAAAGGCCCACCAGATCATCAGTCGAACCATTCCTATCAATCACTAAACCATGCCCCTCAACACCTCATCCACCTGTGCCTTAAACACCTCCAGGGAAGGTGAATCAACCACCTCCCTGGGCAGCCTGTTCCAGTGCCCAATGACCCTTTCTGTGAAATTTTTTTCCTAATGTCCAGCCTGAACCTCCCCTGGTGGAGCTTGCAGCAATTCCCTCTTGTCCTGTCCCCTGTCACCTGGGAGAAGAGGCCAGCTCCCTCCTCTCTATAACCTCCTTTTAGGTAGTTGTAGAGAGCCATAAGGTCTCCCCTCAGCCTCCTCTTCTCCAGAGGAGCTTGTTGAAATTTGTCATGTGTGCTGCCAAGGTACTTAATTTTTAACTTTCTAGCTGAAGATCATGGACCAAACGGACACAGGATCTTATCCATAACCAGACACATTGTCAAAATTTTAGATATTCACAAACCTGAACATTTCCAGTGGGATGTACAGCTAACATATTCCCCCACAGTGTGTGCATCAGGTTATTTGCAAATACCTATTTTCTTTAGTGAAAGGATCTTTCTTTTGTATTCCAAAATGTCCTCCACTCTCCTTCACATACTGTTGCATGTGTGAGGAACTCACTTAATGGAATATATATGCACAATCTGAAAATAACTTACTTTCTGTGGAGATGCAGACAAAGTGGCTGGGTGAATATTTCTGGCTATTGTCATCATCTGGATAAAAATACTTCTCTCCAAAATTTTTGTGCTGGCATTAATACTCTCGGTAATACAAATCTGAAAAGATAGATAAAAGAGAAAAAATACATACAGAAAAATATTATATAGGAATACCTGTGCCTTAAAATGAGAAGTGATAGTGTTGCTGGAATCAATAGATTTTTTTTTAAAAAATAGACTTTGTTCAAATCTTTGAAGAAATTTGAACTCCACATTCCATGGAATTGTATTTGACCTTTGCTGTTAAACTGAAGGCAAATGTAATCAGTGAAATTCTGGTCTCATGGAATTCAATGTATAACCCTCAAATTATTTCAGTGGGTTAAAAATTTCAGACTGCATGTATATGTTGATGATGCTTGTTTGAATTATGAATAGTTTTCTGCATATTTAGAATACTTTTAAGTACTTAAATTGGAACTCATAATAAAAAATGGAAAGCAAAATCATTTGTTCCTCTCCAAAGAAAAGGAGAAGGGTCTGGCTTTATTGAGTTTTTAATTCTATTTTATGGATTGCTAGGAAGACTAGAAGTAGACTCTACCTGTTTATTCAGCACTAAGAAGACGTTTCTTACTACTTTGGCTTGGTGCATGTGAAGGGTTAGACAGACCAAAGAAATGGAACTCAAAGACAAGAGACTGATAAAATCAGCAACTACTACAGATGCCAGTGAATATAGTTTTAACTCCTGAAAAAGGAAGACTTTTCTTCTCTATGCTTTCACCTCGAATCAGTTTTATGCAACCATCTTCATACTGTTTGTTAGTTTCTTGCCTAATTCTTTACATAAGAAAGTATGTGTAGGAGTGAAATTTTGTTGTATAACACAAGGATTGTACGTATGAAATCTGAGTATGCCATTGGTAAAAATTATCATAAATGAAAGATGAGAAATATCTGATGCTAAGCAAATGCAATGAAATTGAATTAAAATGTATGTATCTACAATTCAGTTACATTAGGTAAAGTTCTGGGCATCTTTTCCAGACTTTTAAAAGTCATAATTCACTGTTGTGAGATTAATGTTTCAGACATGATTATTACAATCTAGAATTGTACAAAATGGTATGACATTACTTAATAAAATTATGTAAATTGTTATGACTTTTAGTATTTTATGTAAATCCATTTTAAAAAAGCTGTACAGAAAAGTCCAAAGTAGGAGAAAGTAGGATTAATTCTATCAGATTTCCAAGGGAGTCACTCCTTTAGAAAGTTTTGATGTTATACTTTAAAGATTATTGGAAACTATTCTTTTTTTTTTTGTCTAGAAGAAAATAGTGCCTCTAATGCAATTACTATGTCGAAACTAGCCATTAAGTAGGTCTGGAAGAATGTAGAAATGCAGATTTCTACTACATGCTGAGTATTCATCCTGAAATAAATGAATATTCAGTTGACTCTTGTAACCTAACCTAATTACCCATAAAGCCACAGATAGGTTTCACTTGACCCTAAACTTTAAACATTTAGCTGCCCCTTGCCTGACAACAAAGTGATAATGCAATTATTTGTGTATCAAAGCAGAAAAAGGTTGATCCCCAGTCATATGTCAGTGAGGTGCCTAACATGGAAAAAAACAACATTTTTTAAGAAATTCCATTATATTTTTAATTATCTGCCTAAGAAGTGTAGAGGTCTTCTAAACATCCTATAAAATAATAACTATCCTAGGCTTAAGCTGTACCAGCTATAAGGGAAAGGAGGGAAATAAAATAGATAAAAGAATCATGAGGAAAATAGGAAAAAAAAGCCCCTTCGCCTAGGCTTAATCCAAATTACAACATGTTTACTTTCATTCCATGCATAAGACAAAATCCTTGATATCAGTAGATATGTGCCTGCTTAAGAAAGCAGTTAAAATTGATGAAAGGTCTCTTGATATGATCTTTTATTTTAACAGTGAGGGAAAGGTCTGACAAGGTAAATGCCCAAACGCTGTCAGCTCTAGCTAAGACAAATGCATAATAAATAGAATTTATATCATAGGAAATCTTAGAAAAGCTGGGAAATTGCATCTGTACTTTCTGTATATTAGTACATCTCTATTTTCTAGGGAAGGATTTTGTCATCTCACTTTAGAACTAGGATTTGTTTCTGTTTTAGTAAGAATTCTCTGTGGACTGTGTTCCCAATGACAGTAGATAGTAGCTGAAGATCAATAGAGTGGCTTCAGCCTTGCTTTCCTCTTCTTGGGCTTGCAGATATACAAATATACACCTTTTATTTATGGACTTGAATGATCTCCTCCTGTTTTCAGTTATAACTTCACGTTCTTCAGTAACAATGCTTGTGGAAATTACTCCTGGCTGTTACTTTAGTCTACCTTGCTTCTTTTTGAAGGTTTATTTTTTCCACTAAGGTTGTTTCTATTACCTGGCCCAACTCCTAGCTTGACTGAGGAGAATGGTGTCTTACCACAGAGGGAACAAAGAGCAGAGACTGGAAGTTTGCGAAGTCCTTTATGAGGAGATTATGTGACTCCTCTCCTGCCCTAACATCAAAATTTGGGAGAGATCCAGACTCACTGTTCTCTTACTTATGTTTTAATAATTCTGAGAATGGACAAAAGTACACTTCAATCCTGTTTTAAAAGTGAAAAGTTCTGCCTTTAGCTCACCGTTACTACCCATATACTCTAAGTCTTCTTGTTTTTATAGATCTCCCTTGCTTCTGTTTGTAATGATGACACTGACCAGTAGTGCAAAGACCACAAGGCACCTGAAATACTCCTTCAAACTCTTACTCCAGTGAAAAAAAAGAATTGCTGTTTGGAAAAGGGTGGAAGCATCAAAAATGCTTTCCTGGTCATTTCCACTAGAGGGAATTAAGACTGTAAACCCTGGGCATAACAAAACCCAGGATGATGCTGTCAACTTGTCTATCATGATTAGTAATGTTTCAGCAGGGAACTGTTCGCTTGTTCTCTAGAAGAAAGGTAAGGAGTGTGATATTTCCTACTTTTCAAATTGGGCAGAGGGAATCCTACAAAGCAAGTGTTTATGTTTTCCCTTTTAAAGCAAACTGGCTCACAAATGCCATGATTCCAGGCATCATAGTGAGAATACAGTACAGACCCCATGTAGCATCACGAAGTAGAAGCTAGTAAAACTGGGGTTGTGCCTCTTGAGCTTCACATGAATAAGCAAAGGAAGAGATAACAAAAAACAATGTCAAAGCAGAGACTGTGTTCATCTATATTTGGGACAAAGAGATCAATTCTCTAGCTCTAAAACAGATACTGGCTCACCCAGGAAATCAGGATCCAGGAAACAGTTTTCACTTCTGTACAAGCCTTGCCCATTGACTAGACTTAATGAGAACTGGCAGGATATAATTTCAATTACTAAATAAAGTATTCCTCTTTATGCCTTGTTTAACACCTCTTCTACAGGTGAAAAAGATGTTTACTTTTGACAAAATGTGGTTTGAAAGCATATGTGAAATATCATGTTGAAAAACAGATAAAAAATGGATGCATTTGCTTAAAATGGTAAATTTGCATTATACTACGTCTTTTGCTTAGGAAAAGCAGATGTAGAAATCAGAGAATAATTATTTGAGGATCTCTTGTTGCCAACACAAATATTATAAGAAACAAAGTTACTAAAGAGTGTAGGTCAAAATCAGCTTTGGTGTAGGTGAGCATAGCTTCCCTTGTCTTCAAGGAAAATTGCACTAATGTAAAAATAAGTGTTGCCATATATGTCACTTTCCTTTTAAAATGAGTAACTGGGGAATTATTTTAAAAGCAGGAAAGTTTTCAGATTACCTACTGCTAATGTTGAAGAGATGCATGTAGTATTCTAGTAGGTAATTTATGGAGAGTTATTTTCGTGTTAGGGGTTTCAAAAAAGACACTATCCTGCAGCTAAAATGGTTGCGAATCCTCCTACTTGTAGATTGCAACATGCCTGCTGAAATTATCGCTTTTGTAATATCTTCAAAAGTGACACTATACTCTGCAAGCAATCAAGAAAAAAGAAAGGAAGAACCCAAACATAAAACCTCAAGCAAAAAAAACAAGTCAGTGTTTCAAGGCTGAAGAATTATTTTTTTTCCTGGTGTAGCAAAATCCACTCTGCTAAGTCTACGTAGATTTAACTTAAAGACAGAATTTGTATGGAAGTACGTTAAGAGGAAAAGAAAAAAACCAGAACCCAACCCACTCCAAAGCAAACAAATAAACCCCCCAACTCCCCCAGCCAAACCAAATGACAGAAGAACAGGTTAAGTAGATATTTTATTTACATATGACTTTATAATTTAAACATTTGATGTCTTCAGTCATTGTTATCCACTGCATTATCCAGTTTTAAGAAAACCTAACTAACAAAGGATAAAGGTATTTTCTATCTGGGTTTCCTAATTGGATGTGCTTACATGATGGGAGAGTTCATGTGACTCAGCCAGCACTGGCAATGATTATCTTCTGTTGAGGTTATTGCAGGGAATAATTTAGACTACATTGAGCCACAGAACAAGAAAGAATGAGGTAGATAAAAATTAAGTTTTTGATAAATTTCAGCTTTAACTTGTGTTCCCAAGCACACACAGGGATTGAGTCCTCAGAGTTAAATTTATGTCTTTACACATAAGACCTGGAGAGAGCTAAGAAACTCAGAGCTGAATCCAGGAAACCTCTAAGCTGTCCAAGGAGTTGCCTTGATATAAACATGGGAATCAATGTCTACAAGTGTATATCTAAGAGCCTGACTATCTCTGAAGTCTGCTGGTTGATTGAAAGCTTATCTGAAAATGCCTTCAGCCACTCATGATCCCTGACACAGTACTTTGCCCAGAAGGTAAGTTGCTTGCTTACAGTTCCTCTTTCAAAGAATGGAACTCTCCCCTGTGGTAATGATTATGATGCCCCTGTTGCCCAATTTGGTAGGATCGTATAAGAGACATTTACATACTGAGAATTCTCCAGGTTCAGAACTGGGGTTGGGTGGGAGGGAAAAGGGGTTGATCCTGAAGGAGCCAGCCTCACATCTCTTTTCCTTACCTTTAGGGTTTTATATACAGTGAGCTTAACAAGATCTCCTCCCCGTAGAAATAAAAACTTGTGACGAGTGATCCTGTCCTGTGGATCATCATACTTGCAGTTCTTAAAAAGTTCACCAGTTGTATTGTGCAGATATTTATAAGGAGACTGAGTTTGTAGTGGCTAAAACCCCTTTCCCAGTGAACAAAATGCTATTAGTTTAGTCATAGAATTGTTATATATATTTCACCTATCAATTGTTGTGATGCTGAGAAAATTATGGAGAAACTGTATACTTCTGTACTGCTTGGGAGAAAGGTGATTATCCTGGGGATGACTGCTTTAGAGTTTATTGCATCTTTGCTTTGGAGACACTGCATGGGGAATTCCTGGGAGTGAAATCCAGCTGGTTATGTCCAGAAATGTGCAAGATACTGTGAATCACCCAGGAGAAATGAATGCTCCTAAGGAGCAGTTAGAATACTATCCTAAGGTAGGTGTCTAAAATAGGTATGTTGTATTACACCTTAAATGATCATTCCTCTTTTATTTGCTGTAAAACAAAACAGATGTAGATAGATACACTGTAGCATGCCTAAAGTATTAGGGCATCATATTTACTCAAACAGCTACTAATTTTTAATCTATCACGTCACTGTGCAATCAAGATACCCATATTTCTCTGGATTACTAACTATAATTACCATATGCCATCCATGCTATGTGATGTGTTACTTGAAATTCATGTCTGCTCATTGAGGGGTTGAAAAGTGCTTTTCTAATTACAAAAACCAAAAAAAAACAAAATGGAAAAAGTATTAAAAATATCCAGAAGAAAATAACGCATGCTAGAATTCACAAAATTAGTGTGAAATAGAAAGATATTTACTAAGTGCTGTCAGCCATGTACTCAAGCAAGGAATAATGTGCACTGAAAGTAAAGGCAAAACTGTGATATTTTTCTCTCTCCCTACTCCAGTATCATTTTTTTTGTATTACTAAATATGCTTGATGACTTTGATGTTACAATTCTGTAGTAAATTTTGAAACTCCTAAATAACTGTAACATCAGTAGTAAACTGTTGAGAGGTTAAAAAAACAGTATTATTTTTCATTTTTTCTACAATCCTATCCAAGAGCAACTGAGAAAGCAACCTTATTTAACAGGAAATAAACCACTAAAAGGACAATTTAAGTTATACCTAGGAGAAATATCTTTTCTATTTTTGCCGTAGTTTAAATATTCCCAATATATCAGAGAGAAAATATGGTCCCTAGATCTGTACATGAAGATTGAGGCAATCTGAATTTGACACAGCTCAGGAGGATAGCCAAAGGTGATTTTCAGCAATGCTTAATTGCTCTCTGCTCCTGGGGCTACTGAGATGTTAGTTTTTGATAATATCAAAGAGAGTGATGACTGTTTTAGAAGTGGCAGCTTTTTCATAGCCACAATAGGGGAGCTAATCAGCAGTTTACTACAATGAAAAAAACATTACAGCTAATCTGAACCTAGTTACTAGAGTGCATTTGGGTACACGGCAATGAGATACTTAGTCCCTACATCATGCACCTAATGAGATCTGGCCACAGATTCCATTTCTCCACTCATTTATTTTTTATGTCCTGTGAAAATTAAAATTTGAAATTCTGATCATGATAGTGAAGGGTAGTGAATTAGAGGTTGGTGGCTGCTGCATAGGTCTTAAGCCATCAAGGCGCTGGGAGTAGCTCAGGTGAATGTCCAGACCTGGCAATTCAGTATAGCTGACAGGTCCCCCAGTATACATATAGACTGCAAATATCTTTGCAGTGCAAGGACAACCTTAGCCTCAGCCTAAGCTTAACCATGGTGGAAACCTGAGCATCCTAAATCCAGATTACAGATCATCCCATGAAAGAGTTCAAAGCCTCATTTGCATACATTAACAGAGGCTATTTCATTACTTATTTGACACAATGGTAGAAGGTAGTAGAAGAGAAGTCTCTACAGTTCTGGTTATGCCTGTGACATTGTAACTTCTGGGACTGTAAGTCCAGGGCCTACTGTTTCTCATCTGAGGGTGCTGCTGCTTATATACCAAACTCACAAGCAAGGGTCACTAGGGTCCCTGAGGCAAAGACCATAGCTTAAGGAGTCTAGTGACACCAACACAGTACAGTTGCACTGAACATATGTATATTTATTCTTTTCACCTTTCCATTAAAAGATCCAGGTCTACCTCTTCAACCAGATCCTGGAATGTATATAGTATTTTATAAAATATACCTTCATCCTCTTGTAATAAATTAAACCGATATCATCAGTACTGCACTTTGTAAAAGACAGAAACTGTGGAAATAAAAGCGCATTTTCAAAACTGTCCAGTACAATTACCTTTGTACAGTAGTCTTTTCAGGGAAGTACAGTAAATACCAAACAGAAATACATGCTCATTATTCTAATACAATTACCTTTCAACAGCTGGAACAGTGACTGTTTCTGTCACCCATTTCTAGATTTTAACTTTATTTCAAATTAAGTAAAATCCACAAATCTTCCTTGCTTACAGGTACTTTTTTCTTCAGGAAAGATGACAACCAGAAATCATAACAGAAGTTTTTGAAAGTTTTGCAGGCTAACTAACAGGGTTGGCTGAGTCATTGGTTAAGTAGTGAGATACACTTTCTTCTTCTAATCCAGCAGAATGCCCCTAGCCTGTATCAATATTACAAAATTATCTGCATCAGGCTAGCTTTTTACTAACAAGAATAGATAACCCTATTCCATTCTGAACATACTTTTTACTGTTGTATGCTTACTCCAGGAGTAACTTAAATAAAGCAACTATATAAATGCTTATGTGTTTAGATAAAACACCACTATAAAAATACACATTTACAGCAACTATCATGATTGTAGCAGAAAAATCATTCACATCTGTAATACTACCATAGCATTAGTGAGTTATGAAATAGGAAAAAATACATATATGCACATACGAGAGATGTAAAATAATATATGATAATACAGCACATATGTACATACTATAGTGGCTTCAGTAATATAGCTCTTCAGAATTACAAACTTTAATGAAAGTAACTTCTAATGAAGCCTTGATGGAAAGCAGAAGAACATGATTTCTTTTTTTAGCTTCTAATATATCTCAGTACTCTGTGAAATGAGTGATATTTTAGAATTGTTACCTTTGTGGATTTAAAATCACTGTGTCTTACAAAATTTTCTACTTCAACCATGGCTAGAAGGTCATGAGCCAAATAAACAGTAAGGTAAACCTCTATGTTGTTACAAACAATTGCAGTAATTCTACTTAATGTTGTGTAGAATATTTTTGTCATCTCAGGACAGTGGAATGGATTTATTCATTGTATATTGAGTTGAATCTTATCCCAAAATTTGTGAAATGAAGGTGCAACTCACAAAAGGGATTAGCCCCTTTTGATTGCTGGGTGACTTAGACATAGATTTAGCAAAAATACAAATAACTATATATAGAAGCAGAGTCAAAGAGTCAAAACACTTCTTAGAATTATAGAATTCTCTGGGCAACCTGTTCCAATACCTCACCATCCTCATACTAAAAAATTTCTTCCTAGTATCTAATCAAATCTACTGTCTGTCAGCTTAAAATTGTCACCCCTCATCCTGTTGCTACACTCCTTGACAAGGAGCCCCTCCCCAGCTTTCCTGTAGGCCTCCTTTAAGTACTGAAGGCTGAACAAGCTCAAATCTCTCAGTCTTTCCTCATATGGGAGGTGCTCCAGTTCACCCTTGTCTGGACTAGCTCTAAGTGATCCATGTCCTTCTTTTGCTGGGGAGTCTAGAAGTGAATGTGATACTCCAGATGAGATCTCTTGAGAGCAGAACTGAGTGGCAGATCACCTTCCTTGACCTGCTGGTCATAGTTCTTCTGAAGTAGCCCAGGATACCGTTGGCTTTCTGGGGTGCAACTGCACATTGCCAGCTCACATCAAGCTTCTCATCCACTAGCACCCCCAAGTCCTTCTCTTCAGAGCTACTCTCAATACAATCTCTGCCCAGCTGGTATTTATACTTGGGGTTACCCCAATCCAGGTGCAAGACCTTTCATATGACTGTTGAATTTCGTGATCTTTGCACTAGTCCACCTCTCAAGTTTGTCAGGGTACCCCTGGATGTCATCCATAATCTCCAGTATGTCAACTATGCCACACAGCTTCTTGCCATCGGTAAACTTTCTGAGGGTACCATCAATCCCACTGTCCATGTCTGTGGTAAAGATGTTAAGTGATACTGGTCCCAATCCCAACCCTTGTGGAGTGCTACGTGTCACTGGTCTCCACTTGTATGTTGAAATGTTGAAATGACCACAATTTTTTGAGAACAATCACTTCTCAGCATCATGAACCTCTTACCTCTTGCTGCTGTCTTAGAGTTTATTTCTTGAGTTTGTCTCTTTATATATTCATTGCTTTGACCTGTGATGTTGCTCTTCTGAAAACAGAAAATAAACACTCGTGATCAGGGGTTTATTTAAACAAAGCAAACAGCCTTCTCCACTGAAAAACTACCCTTAACACAGAAACTAGAAAGTGAAGGATATATTTCTTCCACATTACACAAAAGCTGAATCAAGCATAAAAATTATGTCTTTCAAATGGAAGTGCAGTATTTCCTTTGTAAGGTGTGTTAACTGAACTGCATAGCAGACAAAAGGAAAAATCACTAATTATAGTAGTGATTAAAAAGTTGCATAGAGTTATCTGGCAGGTGATGACCTTAGTTTATATCCAAGGCTAATGGATTAAAACTTTTGTTTTATTTTAAGGAAACACTGTAAATAATTTCTTCTTTTAATTCAATACTTCAGAGGTGAAATTCAGGACAGATTGGTTCTGCTTGAAGCCTATACACACTAATGAAGAGTTCTAAGGGTAGAGTTTGTATAAGCTTGTGCAGGTCATCAGTACAAAAGGAGAATTTTAACTCAAACACTATTTATTTAAAGAGTCACAGTCTAGAAACACCACTAAATGTTCTAGCTGGTTGCTGTTGTGGAAACATTGTGGCACTACAATGCCACCAGAGACCTACAATTCACAAACAACTTCAGTATCATATATTCCACATTCATTTATTGTTAGCTGTTGCTTATTAAGTAATTAATTGCCAAAAAGTGCAGTGGTTTGGCATTTAAAACACATTTCTAAAGACATTTGTAGGACAAGTTGCCTATATTTCATTGTATTTCCTTTATTCTGAAAAAAGTGGTTCTATTTTTCCCAGACATTTTAGTAGACTTTTATAGGTAATTTCTTCTCTAGCTTGGACAGGTCTATTGCTATTATTGCCAGTTACAATTTACAGCAACAGGTCTGCAATATTTTTCTTCACAGACTCAGTGGACCACACCATGCCCTGATTACATCCTTCTTACCCCAAGAATATTGTTTCAGTTACCCAATGGGAGATATGTTATGAAAACATGCAGTTATACACAGTTTTGGTATCCTCTTTATGACTAACGGTATCATCTTTATTGTAATGATAGCTTGGCTTCTTGGTCAAGGAGCACAATTTTCTTTGTTGACTTCATATCCTTCATTCAAATTCGTCTCTCTTCTGTCTTCCTTCTTGTTGTTTGCATGTGATTGAACCTGTGTGACAAACTTGCTCATTTAATTTTATACAAATTATTTTTAGACAGATTTCTTTCAAAGGTTCTGCAGAACTTTAGTCAGATTGCAATTTTCTAATATGATACATCTACACAGGAGAAGTCCTTGCATTAAAAGAATCCACAAATCAGCAAAACATTTCTCTGGAGCGAGTCCAGAGAAGAGCAACAAATCTAGTGAGAGGGCTGGAGAACAGGCCCTATAAGGAATGGCTGAGAGAGCTGGAGTTGTTTAGCCTGGAGAAGAGGAGGCTGAGAGAACACCTCATTGCCCTCTATAACTACCTGAGGAGAGGTTATAGAGAGGAGGGTAATGGACTCTTCTCCCAAGTGACACATGACAAGACAAGAGGGAATGGCCTCATGCTCCGCCAGGGCAGGTTTAGGCCGAACATTAGGAAAAAATGTTTCAAAGAAAGGGTCATTGGGCACTGGCAGAGGCTGCCCAGGGAGGTGGTTGATTCACCTTCCCTGGAGGTGTTTAAGGCACAGGTGGACAAGTTGCTGAGGGAATGGTTTAGTGATTGATAGGAATGGTTGGACTCAATGATCCTATGGGTCTTTTCCAACCTGGTGATTCTATGATTCTATGATTCTGTGACTCTATGACTTCAGAAACAAGGCAAACAAGTATTATTTTCTTAGTCCCAGGTGAATAACATACATGCATTCACCTCCAAATAGTATTTCAGGCAGCTGTTGATTATTAGCTGCTTAATATTTAACCACTATCATTTCAGATTTCAAATGGGCCATGAATGATTCCTCATTAGCATTGCTGACTTCCAACACTAGTGTTCTGCAAATAATCAGTATGTGATCAGGATTATGCTACATAGGAGCTACAAGGTATACAGGAGCTTGGTATATGTAGTACTTCAAATATATATATGTAAGTATGTAAGCAGTATACCATGCTTAGTAATATTAAGAGGATTATTATTATAATGTGTATGGATTTGGGGCATTATTCTTCACAAACGACAAGCTACCTTAAGTCTCTGTGGTATGCTCAGTTTCTGTCTGTGAGGAGAAGAGAATATTTGCTGTGTTCTTCATACAGTTCAGTGGTCTGATTTTGCAGATAATTATGAATGTATGTGTGTACAGAGCTTTACTAAAAGAATGACTCATATAAAGTTACTCACATAAGTTTGTAGGAATAATTTTTGAGGGATGAAGACAAAGTAAAAATTATCTTTTTCAATAATGAAAAAAAACCTAAAAGCAACTAAAAACTGTATTTAGCATTCTGGATTCAACTCTCTGAAAGTTGCTAATGAAGAATATTGCCGCCTAGTATTTGATGTACACTATCTGCTCTACTAAGACAGCTAGTAAGTGCTATTTTACTTCTTTGTGGTAGCTGATAAAAGTAGCCACTAATGGTTCTTTTTCTGTTATGTAATATTAACTATATTTCTATAGAGTTTTCACAGACACCAAAACTGATCTTGTATACTTTTGTACTATTTGCACCATACTAGAAAACAAGCATTCACCGGAGGCAGAAGGAAATGTTATATTGTAATTTTGCCATACATTTTCTGCTTTTCTCCAGGGCTGCTTTTTTTTTTTAAGTTAAAATTCAGTTGAAAGTCTTTTCAACTAAAAATACAAGCTTTTGAAGTCATTCATTATTTCTGAGAAAAGTAGAAAAGTGTGAATATGATAAAAGCCATCCAAAATGAAAGATAAAAATGTACTCCATTTGAAATTATAGGGCAGAGTATCTCTTTTGCATAGAGAACATAGTTTCCTCATACATCGTATATTTGATATATATAACCATGATAATGTATTCACCTTTCATATATGGTCTTGTCTTCCTATAATGGCTTTTTCCTATTCATAGAAATGAATTAACATCTTGGTGTAGTGGTCATATTTTTAAATGCTGATTCTTTCTCCAAATGTTACATTGAAACAATAGACCTGAAAAATGAATTTAGCATCATAGTAAATCACAATAAATGTATATCAAAGTATGCCAATAATATGAGAGACACACAGATTGACTTTATGAGTTTATACAGTTTAAGACTATTTGTAATACTGTGTGTGTTTTGTACGATGCTTTATGCTGGATCTGTTTTAACCTTTCATTTGATAATGCTTTGTTATTCTGCATTCCTTGTGATGCTGTACAAAAGTTGGCAGATTTCAAGCTTCAAGAAAGCATACAGGCTTGAAGAAAGTCCTTTAAATCTTCTAAGTTAAAGTACTCACTTAATATCGAAGATAATTTTTGATGTCTTTTGGACAAGCCTATCTAGAAAACTGAGCCAGGAAAAGGAAAATAAAACCTAAACACTGGAGGTGTAGCTTTTTTGAATATCAAATATATTCCTCACCAAATTATTTCTTAAGGAAAGAGTTCATTTTTGAAAACTAGATACAGACAAAGTCCTCCTGGACTATTTAAAACATTTTTTTTTCAGTGCCTGTCTTGTCTGTTCTTTCACAAATTATCTGATGTCCACCTAACCCTTTTGCAGATCTAAGTACCCTTTACTGCCCGATGCTGATATCTGGGAGAAATATATGCATAGTCTGTGGTTTTCTTATCTTTTGGTGTGTGCTCCTGTTCCATCTTTCTTCACAGACCTTAACAACAAAGTGCAGGGAGCAAGGGAGGATGTCTGAACAAACATTTTGAACACAGATATTCTTTGGACTGTGAGTGCTAGTTTAGTTAGTTATCTGCTTCTATATTAGTTAACTAAACAAGGCCAAGACGTGGGTTGAGCATTACTTACTTCACCGATAATTAGGCAGTTGAATATGGGATCCTCCAGTGACTAATTTGTAACTGCTTATTATTTTATACATTGACATATTAATACTTAGTTTTAAATAGCTTTTATCAGGGCTTCTTAATGACAGTTTCCTCTTTCCTATGTTTTTAGCCAAACTTAATGAAGTTAAAAAATATAATGTACTGCATTCCAAACTTTAAAATGTATGTGACTCTGATGCTAATTACAATTAAAGAGAAATGTGTGATTTTATCTTAGTGATGCCTTGTATGCAGTCCTGGGATGATGTGGGAGTGAGAACAGTGTTTCCTGTGGGAAATAAGGGAAACTGATGCAAGATGGCAGTAAGTCCGTTAGTTCTGGTTTTGCCATATCCTGGGATCAGTCTCAGCTGACTTCAGCTGTTTACCACAGCATGTGGAGTATCAAGTTCTGGTTTCAGTACATTCTTACTTTGACCTCTGGATGGTTTTCTGCCTCAGGTGTCCTTTCTTGCAGTATTCTGGACTCTCTATCACATTTGCAAGTCTCAGAGGACTGTCTGCAGTCCATGGGTTTGTCTAGCTTGTGTAACTCTCTCTGCAAGACAAATACTAATTGCTGGTCAAGAGTTAAATCTGAGTAGTACATTAATTTCTCCTTTAGGCTGTTTTGTTCCATATTCCAGTCATGATCTTATATTATCAAGGATTTAGTTTGTCCCTGAATTGCTACATTAGCTCTTCACACATGAGCACTTCTATGTATTCTTTTTTTTTCTCTCTGCTTTGAAATGCATTGTTGATGTGTTTCATTTTTATGTAATGAGCAACACTTCTCAAATCTCTGTATTATATCTCTGTAGTTAGCCTCATCTGCCTGAGCCTCATCTACCTGAATTAACTGCAAAATACTACAAACATTAAGTGCTTTAAGACCAGCTGTTGTCAACAAGCTTTCTCTGTTTTCTGTTCAGAGGAAAACACAGATTGCAGAAACAAAATTAATCATTACTTTTTAAACCTTTCTGTTTTCACTCCTCTTGCCAGAAATGTCAGTTTAAAACCATCTTTTAACTGCTCAATCAGAGACTAAGTGGTCTTACAGAGATCTTTTGTTTCTGTACTGTGTGTAAATGGATCTTCCTACTACTAGGGTCTCCAGCGTCCTGGTCCCCTAACAATCTAGACCTGAAATTTTGAGAAACTGAAGTGTAGCTTGCTTTTGTTCTCCAACTCCTTTGTTTGTTTGTTTGGTTTTTTTTTAATGAAAATTTGATGGGGATAGATATAAATGTTCTGGGACTCTTCAACAACTCCTAGCCCAATGCACTCTCAAGGCATTGTTAGTCATTGTCAACTAGCACTTTCTAGTGGTTCTGATTATGTCATGACCTTGAACATTAGAAACACTGTATTAAAATTACACTACCTTTATAATGCCATGTCTACTGCAAATCTACAGCTGCTACAGTCCTCTCAGCTCCCCACATTATATATTGTTTCCTGCTTTATGTAGAATTTGACCTTTATATGATTTTTTTTTTTTAATCTGGAGGTGCTTTCTTAATTGACTACCTGGTCAGGGTCAAGCTGCTACTATCCTTCAGTAATCATTATAACTGTTGGCAGGGTCCTCATACTTTATGGAAGTATAGAATATTTTGAGTTGAGAGGGACTTCTGTAGATCCTCTAGTCCAATTTCCTCCTGAAACTAGTGCTGTCTTTGTACTCCAGATCAGGTTGCTCAGAACCTGGCACTCAGGATCGACTCTGTCTTTCCCTGTAGCTCACCTTTATGCAGTTGAGAAGGAATTAGATCTCTGAATCTTCTCATTTTTAGTCTGGGCAAATTGTGGTTTCTTAGGCTTTGTTGACTAATCATCTGCTTCAGTCCACCACCCATCCCAGTGCTTCTTTGTCCTACTATCTTCACTTGGTAAATAACTATTTATATCAAAGGGCTTAATGCTAGTTACAGCATTTGTGGACTACAAATGCTAAATAGAAGGCAATAACTGCTTCCCTTGACCTTATGATGATTCAATCCAATATTTGGTGACTCTTCGTCACAATAAAGATGTTTTCTATCTCTTGTTTAATGCTAAATAAAAGTTTTGATCTACCTAAGTTATTGTTATGCACAAATATTTATGATACTGAAGAATGTAACAAATTGAAGAGGAAGCATAGGTATAACAAAAATCCTTTCCCTAAGACTTCTGAAACTGAAGTAGATTAAAGCATAATTCTAATGGGATCAAGGATATGACATTCTGTATTGTTGTAGACCAAATCTTTTGTTCTGTCTTGCCTTGTTGGGACAGAAGTGGATCCTGAAACTTGTAACATTTCCTTCTTAATTATAATTTCCTAAGGAATTCATAACGATCCATGGAAAGGTCAAACTAGAGAATTCCCTTTCCCTGAAAAGGCCTAAAATACTGTAGAGCTACATGGTAGCCTTTTCCCTGGAAGAAAAGTAGTATATAGAAAATATTCATGTCTTCCAGCAAAAGAGGTCACAAATATTCCATAAATCTTTGCAAAATAATAAAAATCCTGGGATCTGAGACCATTACAAATAACCAATTAAACATTACCTTAGATATTCTTTCTTTGTCCTTTAGAGCCCTGTAAAGAGACATAGATCCTGCCCTCTAAAATAGCTGATCATTCTTCAAAGATTTTTTGTTTATGCTTTATATGTGACTTTCTCTTATTTTTTTTTTTTTACCTTACTGCATAACTTATGGTTTGACAGCTGACTGAATGTGAGCCAGCAGTGAGCCCAGGTGGCCAAGAAGGCCAATGGCATCTTGGCTTGGATCAGAAACGGTGTGACCAGCAGGTCCAGGGAGGTTATTCTCCCTCTGTACTCAGCACTGGTGAGACCGCACCTTCAATACTGTGTGCAGTTCTGGGCCCCTCACCAC
>WAAB01006814.1:2222-16585 GCA_013389865.1 Piaya cayana
GACAAGATAGCATGGCCATACTGAAAGTGAGACTGTGGTCCATATCACCCTCCAATGTCCTAGGAGAATAGGACTTCCTTTCTCACTCCTGCAACCTCAGAACAAGAACAGAGAGAGTCCACGGGAGGCTACAAAGATGATCAGAGGGCTGGAGCATCTCTCATGTGAGGACAGGCTGAGAGAGTTGAGGTTGTTTAGCCTGGAGAAGAGAAGGCTCCAGGGAGACCTTGTAGCAGCTTTCCAGTTCTTCAAGAGGGACTACAACGATAGGGAGGGGGAGGAACTCTTTATTGAGAAATGTAAGGATAGGATGAGGGGAAACAGTTTTAAGCAGAAAGAGGGGAGATGTTGATTAAATATTAGGAAGACTTTTCCTGTGAGGGTGGTGATGCACTGTGACAGGTTGCCCAGAGAAGTTATGGATGCCCCATCCCTGGAAGTGTTCAAAGCCATGTTGGAAGTGGCTTTAAGCAACCCAATTCAGTAGGTGTCCCTGCTCATGACAGGGGCTTGGAACTGGATTATCTTTAAAGGTCCCTTCCAGAACAAACCAGATACGAAAAGAGGGAAGAGCTCTGCAGCTCCAACAGGTAAAGGAGGTGTGAAGAGAAGGGCCTCAGCTGCAGGGCTCCTCATTCCTATCGCTGTCCTCCAGATAGCAAAAAATAAGGAAGCCCATCACTGTATGGTAAAGCATGAAAATATGGGCACCTTCCTTTAAAAAATAATAATTTTAAAAAAGAAAGTAAAAACATTGGGGGATCACAACTGGTAGTGGTGCTGTGCTGACAGCTGTTAACAGCTCATAACATACATCACCATGGCAAGAACTTGAGACAAAGATGATGTAGCAGTATGAAACGGAAGAAAAACATACAGCACTGCTGAGGTAGTGCCAGGAAAGTACTTAGGTTCCTCAACACCTAGAAACATGGCGGGGGGCGGAGGAAGAAAGGGTACTTCTAAATTGGAAAAATAGCAGGAGCAACAGTGAAGTGAGGGAAGGGACAGTAGTAGATATGCAAAAGCAATCAAGAAAGAGTTGATCTTAAGTAGGGGAAAAAAAACCAACAAAACAACCTGAAAAGGGACATAACAGTGGGTGAAATAAAAAAAAAAAGAATTTTAAAAATCTCTGAAGTGAAAGAGCATGTAGTAAAAGGTAACTAAGAGAGGTCTCCATATAAGAATGTGTAAATACCATCTTATTTTGACTACTTATGTGCAGCAGAACATCACAGTAAACTCAGCTTGTGCATCTGAGCTGCAATTTAATTAAAAAAAATAAACCCCTTATTATCATCATTATCTGGGTGGGGCAAGCATATTAATTTAAACAAGTGTGTAAATACACATGCTTTTTTTAGGGTGCAGTCATGCTGTGTGGTAAGCCTGTCTTCTCCCTATTTAACTGATTCTCAGAAACCCTGCACATGCACTGCAACACAGTGAGATCTTGTAGTCATACAAGTTATGTATCATCATTCAATTCAGTTGGTATCTAGGAGAAAAACAATTTAATTACCAGTGTTCTGCTGTTTTTCCTGACTGCATCAGCCAATAGATGAACACAGTCTGTTGTATCTTGGTCTTATGCAAATATCCACTGTTTCAATAGAAGTATAGGCTTTACAGGCTATTCAGGATGTTTGTTCCTTCAGGACTTTGGGGAGCTGGGATTCTTAGATTTTGGTTTTGGGTTTTTTTTTTCCCCCCAGAGTATGAAAGGGAAAAATAGGAATATAATTTAATAATGGTATCTGATGCTTCCAAGACTATGAAGCACATTTGCTTAGAAATACTACAGCATCATCCAAACTGTGAGTCAATGTCAGAAATTGTTTTAAATTTCTAGGCTCCCATTTCAAAAGAAAAATACTCTGTACATACAGTGCCTAGCAACAAGAACTTCTGACATTTTAGGAGGAAACTGGTGGGTTTGTTTTTTTTTTTGGCTACAGAATTCTGAAAATAATCTGAATAGGCCATACTTAACGGACATGGTTTGCATTTTTTTTTTTAGTACTACATTTATGAAGACATTTGGAGTCATCTGAAAGCTTACACTGTGTCTCTTTCAGTTCTGCATACATGACAAAGCCTCTTAAGGGTACCCATATTCCTAAAAGTAAGGGCCTATTTCCAGTATGAAGAGTAGAATTTTTTTTCAAGTAGAAATGTTTTTCACAGACACAGCATTGTATCAGTCACTAAGGGTAAGTGAAATCAGTTTAATACAGATTTTACAGCTGCATTTTGCAGCAGCATCACTGAACTATGTGTTGTTTATATTCAGAGGTGGGGTAAGGGAAAAAACCTACAGCAGGAGCTTGTTGAACAAGTTGGGTAACTTGCTCTTCCTCGGAGGTACATTTCAGTTATTAGCAGTGGCTGTGGGTGCTGGGTGGGGGCAGAAGGGGTGAGGGAGAGAGCAGGAAACAGACTTGAACCAACTTTGTGGTCTGACCACAGGCCTGGGAGCCAGGAACCACCAATTACCACTTTGGCCTTGCATGCTGGGATGCTCAGTGCCCATCACCCACTTGTCCCATATCTAGATTGCGATCCCAGCTCCCACAGCTCTCTGTTTCTCAGAAGGCTGCTAACGGGTTCAGCCTTGAATAGAAAGGAGGAGGAGGAGTGGGTGGGATAGTTAAACTAGTTTCTTTTCTCCTTTTGGGGGGGGAAAAACTAAAAATAATAGTTAAAACAAACATCCTTGCAGGTGTAATTTGACTTTGAGAGACCTCAAGGCTTCTGTTCAGTAAATTATCCCACCTGTAACAGCGTGCATGGACCAGCGTGTATTGGCCAAAGACCAGAAACAGTACTAATTGCTTTGCCGCTCCCCACTCTGTGCCCTTTGTTGTTTTGCTGTATTGTATAAAAATAATAAATGACTGTGATCCTCGACAACAAGGATTCCCTGGCCCAGCTCTATGCATGGTTACAGACACCAACTCTTCAGTCATTCACTTCCAGCCTTCCTCTTAAAAAGCAAGTGCTTCCACTGCCAGAATGCAACAATGAAACTTTCTGCATAAACTCTTCCAGTGCCTTGATGCTCCCAGTATCAATAACTGTAAATCACAGCCAGGAGAAGGGATGTTCCCATTCACTGTTGCAATTGACAGATCTCACCAGAGCTCAACCATTACAAAAATCATGTTCTGAAGCTGCCTTAGACAAGAAACATCTTGACTCCAACAAAAATGCCCCTAATCCAAACCCCAACTCCATTTGTGATGACTGCAGCCAATCACAAATCTCTAAGGACCAAAGCATGTGCTGAAGGATCTTCCCCAGAATTTTTCCCTCAGCTCCTTGCACTGCCCGCTGCTGCATGTCATGGCGAGCAAGACCTCTCTGCCCAGCTCACCGTCCTTGCCTATGAACTCCCCCAGACAGCACTGAGCTCCACAGTTTCTTTCCAACTGGAATAATGGAATTAAGGAAAACACACAACAGAAAGAAATGGGGGCTTTTGAGGCAGGAATTCTGAGCTGACAGATTTTGAGGTGCTTGATGCAGGAAGGGTCCAACTGTTCCCAGAGACTTGAAATCATTCCCAGGCACTTGCCTCTCACCATGCTCCAGCGTAACATTTACTATGACATTACAGTCATATATTGCAGCAACAATGTGTACCAAATGAGCCTTTTATTGATGAGAGAGCGAACGTTAGGTTGTAAACTGCCCATGAGTTTCTGGGATGTCACTGCTGCCAAATAAGGCCGGATAGAAAGGAGAAGGGTCAAAGTACAGCACACAGGTACGTTGGGCAGACATGTCCTGTTAATTGAGATAGCCCTCTGTACTCCACAGCTTCATGCCATTTTGGACAAGACAAAGGGAGTGCCCCACCCACTTGTAGGTATTCTTACTCTAAAGAAAGTATAGGCTTGGAAAGCCAGCATGGAATAACCATTCCAGGCTATTTCTGTGTTTAAACAGGCCTTAACTCTCCCACCAGTTATTAGCACTGCAGTCAAAGTCAAGAGGGAGGGACTAAATAAAGTTATGTGCTTTTTGCTCTGAATGGTATATACAAAATAGACTTTGCAAGTGAAGTGTGTAAAAATACTCCAGTGCCAAGTCACCTCACTACACAGAATGGAAATGACAGTAATCCACTTAAAGGTGTGAGTCCCCTGAAGCTTAATGAGTAATAAAAGAAGTAAAGACCTCTTGTTCTTGAAAACACTAAAGTTTGGCAGAGCTTGCTTTTCCCCTCTACCTTCCCCCTTTAAAAAAAAAAAAAAANTTTTTCTGTTTTGCTCATACAGGTTAACAATTTTATATACATGAAATTCATACACTCTGTACACAGGGCCTGAAAAAGAACAAGTTGCCTCAGATCCTCAATTCACATAGTCCCTGATGTTTACACTATGATTTAGTACTTCATTCTTCCTAAAAGAGAATTTAGAAGTTTCTTCTAACATTGCTTCCTTCAGCAGCTAGACTTCTGGTTTTGCCTCCAGAGGAAAGGAACCTTCTACCATATTTAACCCTTGCTGCCCTATGTGAGCTCCTCCATAGCGCAGAGAAGCTCACCCTGAATGCCTGAACCAATGAGCAGATTCAGAGATGATCTTCCTTGCAGCCCAACTTAACTGCATTTGTGCCAGGCTTGCTGTCCTCACACCCCTCAGAAAGCAAGCTCTGCCACTGCAGCTGCAGCAGCTCAGCACCCTACATTCAGCAGCAGTTGGCACCTTACTTAACAGCTCTTTTACATACATCACCAGAGGAGAGTGATTCAAAACAGGCACACGGGTGTGGAGGTGTTCAGACAGGCATTAAAAGATGTGGTATGAGAACTTTGTACCAAACAGAAAAGCGAATAGCATAGCTGCATGGCTCCAGCACTGATGCTGCAGAAAAAAATGTTATCACTACTGCAATTAACATCCACTTTCTTTGCAAACTGCCCCAAATTTTAAACACCGCAGGTCAATAAATACCTGACAAGACAGAGGGAAAAACAACCAAACCAAACCACTGTGGAGTCCAGCATATAAAGATTTAACACAGATAAACACTGCCTGCTGCAAGAAATCTGAAAACCACACTTCCTTGGCAAAGGCACGAGAAATGAGATTACAAAAGTCACAAGTATGATTTAAGGTGTGTACCTGTTCTACGTAGTTGACATTTTTTTCCAGTAAGGAAGGAATGTTACTTTGCAAACACATAGAGTCATAAGTTATTTAAGGAAATAAAAATAGCATGCAAATGACAGAGTATACCACAGACTACAGCTGATTGAGTTGATAAATGGAAATTTTTTTGCAGTTTGTTAAATGCTAGCTAGTTCAGGCAAGAAGGGTCATACTTTTTGAGACCTTTGGTTTAAAGCAGGAGGGATGAAAAAAATCCACATTAGGAAGTTCTTGCTGCCAGTCATTACTTCACACTTAACTTAAAAGAATTTTTAAATTAAATAATTAGCATTTTGACATCTCATCCCAGAAACACGATATAAGCACCAGTTTGGAAGATGCAATCTCATTTAAAGCATCCCCAAAACACTACTTTTGATTTATAAAGCAATAAACACTTATAGTCCCCTAACTGGATACCAGGGTGAGCAGTTGAACAGTCGTTTCTTGGAGTCTGCACCCATATAATTCTTCCCCACTTACTCCTCCTAGATACATCTCGCTTCATCATCACCCACCCAAAACCTGTCAAGTTCAATCTGGTGACTGGGTTCCATTCTGCCTGATCGAAATCTTGAGTTGCTACTAAAAATGTCACAAAGAGTTTACATCAACCTTCTATTTCCCCACACCCTACATTTCAAAGTGTTTAGGCAACAACAGAAAACAATCAAAGGAAATTCAAGGCTAAGGCTGAAACATACCATATGTTTTCAAGCAGAAGGGCACAAAACATCAGCAAACTACTGCTGAGATTACATACTCCTACTATCAGGCATTGAAAGACTACAGAACAATGTCATCTCTAGCTATTAATAACCAAACTTCCTTTCTAGCACACAGCCCTCTTCTCCTAATTGTCTAGCAGAGGTGTTTCCATACAAGCTACATTCCTCTTTCCCATAGACAGCAGAAAGAGTACCAGAAATGATTTGTAGTTCCATATACATTCCTATCAGGTCTTGCATCACTCCTGACATTTCTTAATTTACTGGGTTAGGTTCCCAGAACTCAGGCCAGACATTTATTTTTTTGTAGGCTTGTAGTATAGTCTATGAGATAATTGAATTGAGAGTCAAAATTTCACTCCTACCCTGCTCTGACTTACTGATTGGCCTCAGGAAAGCCACTAAAACTCCCTATGCCTATGCTCTGCTATTTTCAGGTGTAGAACTGAAACCATGGTGAGCATCTCTTTGTGAAATAGGCCAAAATATAACATTTTACAAAGTTCTTTATATAGAGATAACACTTCTTAAATTTTCAAGTGTAATGATCAGGCTTCTAAAACACTTCATAGATTTACAAAGACCAAATAAATATCATAACTTCCTATTTTTCTAATTATAGAATCACAGAATTGTTAAGATTGGAAAAGCCCCCTAAGATCATCCAGTCTAACAGCCAGCCCACAACCACTGTGCCTACTAAACCATATCCCAGAGCACCACATCTACATATATTTTGAACATCTCCACAGACAGTAACATTCCTCTTCCAGTGCTTTACCACTCTTTTCAGTAAAGGAAATTTCTCCTGCTATCTAATCTAAACCTCAACCTGAAGCCATTTCCTCTTTTCTTGTCACTTGTTACTCCTTTTAAAGATTTTTTCATCCTCCAGGTTTGTGGCTGTGCCCATCATTCTCACAAGCAACATCTGCTTAAGAATTTGAAGTAAAGGCAACTGAATCTTCTGCATTTTACAACAAAACCACACATGCTAATTTCCAATTGCTTTTTTTTGGTAGCCCTGAGAAAATCTCACTAAAATTAATGAAGACATCTAACACGTTGTTTGATGCTTACATTTGAAATACCATGCTGTGTCACTTTCCAGGTGTAGAGATATTTTCTCAGACTAATAAAAATTCTTTTATGTCCAGGAGACTTGTTTGAGCACTTCAGCTGGACCACTGATCAAAGAAAATATTTTCCCCTCCCATGTAATTTTACTTGTCAGAACAAAACTAGATACTTAAGGTGTATCCTAGTCACTTGTTTGGTAACAAGCAGGTAAAAGTCCTCACCTGGTTTAAGCACTTCTAAAATCTGAAGATGTTACTGCACTACTTAAAACAATGCAGTAAGCACACCACTATGCATCAGAACGGTTTTTGTTGTTTAAGAAGATTGTATAATTATAGCTTGAATCCAATCTGCTCTGGCTAAGTAAAACAACAAGCTAAAATATCCAGAGGAAATAAAAGGCAAAAGGCAGAGAGAATATAGTGCCTCAAATTTCTCATTTGGTTTGGTTTGTTGTTGTTGGGTGTTGCTTTTAAGCAAAATAATAAAACATTATTACTTTAAAGTTAAGCTGTCCTGCCTGGCAGTTACCATTTCCTTCTTGAAAACTTCTGGAAGTTTCATTACCTGCAGCATAAAAAGGATACTGAACAAAAAGAGGTAGATAACTAGGGCTATAAAAGAGGAATATGACAATTTCTTCCTGAGCCTGTATTAAATGTGTAGGCTGCCTTAAAAAGGAAAGCACACATTGGATGTTCTGCCAAACCATATCAACTTTCACTTTCTCTCCCTCCTCAATTTTATGCATATATAGCAATAAAGAATAAAAGTCACAAGAAACACTATATGCTCTCTAATAACTAAAATGTCCACACACAAGCAAAGATTATACAAAGTAAATATTAAATCCTTGTAAATAAAAAAATCCTTGTCTTCTGAATTCCCCAAAAACTTTTGAGTGTATTAGTTCAGAAAACTGTCAGTGATATCTGTAACACTTTGTTTAGATGCAGGAAGTAGCAACTTCCAGAAAAAGATGTGTATCATTTTGTGCCTTGCCTTATGGAAACCAACACAGGACTAATCAGCTTTCAGATGAAAGACATCAATAGGACTTACGCAACTTGAGGGAGGTGATTCTCCCCCTCTACTGCGCTGTCATAAGACCTCACCTGGAGTATTTCATTCAACTGTGGATGTCTCAGTACAGGAAGGACATGGATCTGTTGGAGCAAGTCCAGAGGAGGGCCACAAAGATTATCAGAGAGCTGGAGCACCTGCCACATAAGGACAAGACTGAGAGAGCTTGAGTTTTTCAGCNGGAAGGTGTCCCTGCTCACGACAAACCCAAACCATTTCATGATTCCATAATAACTCCACTCTTCACAGCATTGCAGCATACACACTCAATCTGTACCTCTGAATGTATTGTTCAAAGACAAATCAAAATTCCAGGACTTGTATCATCCATGAGAGAAGGACTCAAGGCAGAGCTCACAGCCACAGTGTTAGCTGTGACACATTTTGATCCTTAAGAAAAAGGTGACTTTTTTCAAAGGAAAAACCAATGGTGCACATCACTCCGTATCACACCTTCACTGCTGCAAAAAGAAGTACCAGGCAAGAAAACAGAGCGTGTTAAATGGATATCAATTCTTCAGTCAGCACTCAATAACATTTAGGAGGCTATTCCTTATGAACATCTTTGGACACTGTTAGCTGCTGCACAGCCACCTTAGCCCATCTAAGCTAAAACTTTTTTTTTTTTTTGGTGTTATGTAGCAAAGCAAAGCAAATAACAGTACCAATTATATAACTTAGTTCATGTATTTGTGTATTTGCCCTTCCTCATATGTCACGGTGATAGAAAAGTTCTCTTATATTCATTTTCTCATACCAGACAAGCTACTATTAACACCACTAATGTAGCCCATACTAGTCAAATATTTTAAAAATCAAATTATTTTAAAAAAATACAAAACCTATGAAAGAAAAAGCATGGGCTAGTATGAAGGTATACTAAACACAAGGTGAGCAGCAGGAGAAAAAAAAATAGTCAGGATTTTCAGCATGAAGGAATTAACTTGGGTAGCAGAGCTGCTTCAAAAAAAAGTGATTCTTTTGCCAAATTAATGCCAAGTTAAAATGAAAAGACTTAAATTAATAGTACCGTCAGATTTTTAAATTTAATTGGAAAACATAACTAATTTGATTCTAAGTAACTTAGAGAAGAAACTTTGTAGCCAAGTCCTAAATAAAACATACAACTGAAATAACGTTCACATTGCAAGTGAGGATTTTTCTCTCTGAAATTGTTTTAAAAGTGTGATTCCCCTGTAACACAAAAAAAAAAATCCCAACCTTTCAAGAAAACTTTCCCACAGAAAAGGAAGTTTTGGTCAGCTCTACTTGATGACAAGAGATAAGGAAGTACCAGGGTGGTTCCATGGTTTGCAAAGCGTTAAGCACAGTCTCAGGAAAGTCTTTTTAAATGGCAGCATTTTTATCTTCTCCACCCTGTCTTTATCTCCCCTCTCATTTTGGGACAGTTTTCACATTTGTGCTTTCTTAGCTTTATTATTCCCTTCTTTCCTGGTGTAGGAAGTACATGTCAATGATCTCTGTACCAAAGTGGCTCTCTCCCACTATTTGAGATGGTTGCCTAGTACAAGTGGAACTGATACCTTCTGATACAGTAAGTAATTTTTAGAATGTAACAACGTTATATCAGATTGCATTAAACCGAACGAATAATGTTTGAGTAAACACTTGTCAGAAGCACACATTGGGCCTTAGTGAACCAAGAAAAATCTCACCTGGAAAACTTTAAGACTTATCCTTACCCTAAAGGAAACTCAATTCCCAACTAGAACAAAAAAAAAACCAAAAAAAACACCAAAACCCCACTTAAGAGTTTCAGATGTGCATGTTCAAACTAGTGACAGCCTAGCTATGTGCAAGTTTTATTCTCTTGCATGAAGGGGAAACAAACATTCACCAAATAAACCTTCTTCCAAAGCTGAAGAACTTGATGATGACATTTGTTATTAATATTCACCCAGCATTCACACTGAAAGTCAGTTAGCAACAGCTCTACCCCTTTGAAATGAAGGACCAACTTTAAAAAAAAAAAACCAACCCAAAACACTAATGGCATTTCATTTACAATTCTGAAAACCCAATAGCTTTCTACTCTGCCCTGTGGTTTGACCACAACCCTCACATCTCTGATGTGATGAAATGCTTCCTAACCACAGAGCGAAACACTTGCACTTTCATCTTACTCAGGAGCCACAAAGAAGGATAAATGGACTTGAAAAACTGAATTGGTACGCTGCACAGCAAGGTTTCCATTAGCCAGCTCTCTCCAAAAGAGATTCTAACTCTGAATTTGCTTCACCACCTGGTCTCAGCTGGAAACTTAGTTTAACTAAAATTCTGCCCTGCTACAGAGCACGCAGTTATTTATCCTGAGTAATAAGGAATGTACTATTCTGACAGATGCTTCAAGCTTGCATACACTAAACAAAACTCACTTTTCTTCCCACTGTCTATGTGTTATAACTTCCATCCCTGCTCATGATTCTCTGTGTTCAGCCAACTCAGTTGGAAACAAGGTTTCTGGAGAAGAACAGCGCTGCAGCCAGAGATGTACCTCAAAGTGCTCCACAGAGCCTTGTTAGAAAAATATGTTGTCAGACCACAAAGTCCTTCTCCTCCATGTGATTATATCCAAACCATCTCACATGCTGGGATTCAAGCTGAAAACACCATATTTATTAAGAAACAGCTTTTCTCTGTGTTTGCCTTTGCAAAGTATTTATTTTATTTCCACCACCACCTTACCCTGAGAACTCTAAGCAAAAGAATTTTGCAGGATCTGAACCCTTGAAGATTTATCAATTTGAGTAATTCTCTTTATATCACATCTCTTTTACACATAAGTATGGGCCAGAAAAAGTCGATTTTTAAGGCAGACTGAAATTTCACTACTGTGCATAATGAACCTTCAGCTTCCACAATCCTCTGACCTTCTGACTGCCCTTACCATGTCCCCCAGAAATGCCAGAGGCCTTCAGGAACTGCTTCTGTGTGCCAGTTTTCTTAGATGCTCTGCAGTACTAGGGAAAATACAGGCATTGCTCTCTATACAAACTGTGTAATTTGGAAAGTTTGCAAGATTAGTAGAAGTAAAATTTTCATTTTCCAGAACTGTTTAGTGCAAAGGTTTACAGTATTTTTAAAAATGGCCAAAATTAAAGCAAGCAAACCAACAGCCACATCCCAGCTAACTCCCCTCTGGGAAACCTATGGAGACGTTTCAGTCTCTAAAACCATCCATGTCCTTTTAAAAATCAAAAAGATGCAGCAAGTAGCATCTTTCTGCAATCATCACTCAAGTTTGGTACATGGCTTAGTTTCAGGACATGGTTTAACAGGCACAGTGGTGTTGGGCTGACAGTGGGACTTTCTGATCTTAGAGGTCTTTTCCAGCATTACCAGTGATTCTAAGTTGGTCCTTTACACCCTGCAGCCAACATGCCTCATAGCTCAGGAGACCGTGCAGCTCTTGAGGTGGTTGTTTCTTTGGTTACTTGTCTTTGGCTACCACCTCCCTGCAAGAGTTGTGCTACCTGCCTTACTCCCAGTGAAGCAGTTAAATTTTCCAGACTGGAACATAAATAAGTAAATAAACACAGCTAGAACAATGGCTAGACCTCACCCAAACCATGGGCAGTATGTGCTGCAGAAGAGAAGTGGAGCAGTGGGGCTGCAGTAGCAAGCTGCTCAATGGAGATAAAGTAAGATATGATTGGGTCCAACTCTCCTTCGCAAAGACTTTTAAACTCTCCCACACAAGCTGCAGCCCTGCCTTCCTGCGCCATGCCAAAATTTCCTGGTACCAATTCAGCATTTTTTTTAAACTGAATGCAAAGTTTAATTTCAATATTTAATCATAAAAACACATAGTTATTTATCCATTCCACTCTGATTACACTTGAACCACTGATCCACACCCAAAGTTGCTAGGTAGCAATATAATCAAACTAAAGGTGAAAGCTAAGCCTTGTTTTCAGTTGTCTAAAATGCGCTTGGAATGTAGGTGATCCTGCTAATATAAAGTCCCTGTTACATTTTATGGTAATTAAGGTGTCATAAAAGTAAATATGACATAACAAACTAATAATGCATTTACATCATTTACCCAAAAGCACTTCACTAACTCAATACAAAAATGTATAGCACACAGTATTCCCGATATAGCAGAATAGTTCTTTATTCACTTAGGCTTTCAATTCCAATTATAATCAAGAAATTTGTTTTCAAAATAACCATGAAGTCAAAGGAACAATATAATGAAACCCTTCTGGAGACACAACCAAAGACACCTGTCAAGCATAGTATTTCTGTACTGCTGAAAAAAACGACCCACCAAGTATTTGAAGTGAAAATAAAGCTTAGGAAACACGCTTATATGGAAGTAAAACAAACTCCCTATGGAACAAAACCAAATCTGAAGAAGTTTCTGGAAGGAAAAAAAAAAAAGAAAAAAGAAAAAAAGAAACCCAAACCAAAATGTCTTAAAGTATTTGGTTTCTTCCAGTAATCAGACTGCCACAAAATTGTTGAGGATACAGGGGTTTTGTTTCCTTTTAATCAGAAAAGCCAAGAGAGAAATGGATGCTAGCTGCCCAATGAGGAATGCATAAAATGTTTTGGAATGAACTTGAGGACATGAGTCTAAAGAACTACAGAGAGGAGCTATCAAGAGAACATGATTAAAAGATCTTCAGATTACAGGATTTGCAAGACTGGAATTCAAGCTGAGGCATCTGTTTATACTTCAGGAAAAAAAAAAAAAGGCCATTTCTTGAAGTCAAAAGCTTCATCCAGTTTAAAAAAAAAAAAAGAAAGAAAAAAACCCCAGAAAAAAGTCCTCATACCAACAGTAATTTCTATATCTCAAAGACTTGGTGGGAAGCAACTAAAGCAAAACTGAAAGACACTGAAAATAGCAGAACTGAGAGCCACAAAAGTATATAGACAAATATTTGTAAAACACTATCTAGAAGCAGATTTATGGAAGAAGCAACTTAAGAAACAATGAAAATATTTCCAGAACATGGCAAGCAAGTTTACCACCTAATCCTTTAGCAAAGCCTTTCCATCTCTAAATCCTATAGTTAAACAGTCACAATATCCTGAGTCTGTCCGATACCTTGCTTGCTTTTCCAGAAATGCACAAAATCATCATTTTTTAGTTTCAGTACAACATGCCAGGATGAAAGTTGGGCTCTTCAAAGCTGGAATAACTGAGCACGTTCCTCTCAAGCCTGGGAAAATACATCACCCCTCCCACTATTGTCACCTTAAGCACCATCCTCTGAAAGCCTCTCCTTATAGCCCTCATTATTCTGATCTTCTGAAACTAAAGAATTTAAGTAAAATCTTTTCCAGTGTTATCACAAAATATCAGTTCTCTCAATGACTACTTTCGTAGGGTATTTTAACACCACCACAACCACCCCTGGGTGATCTCAGTTTATGAGAATCATTTACCTTCCCTCCCCTTTGCTTTATTTTTGAAGAGTAGTAGGAACTAGAAACAACTTGAAGGAGCATTAATACACAGCAATTAAGAGATAAACTACACACCTAATGAATACTTCAAATTTTTACATATGAAGAAAAACAAAGAGATGTACGTGAATGGAAGCTCTTACAGTTAAGATTCAATGCAATGCTTCAGTCACCACAAAAATGAAATCTAGCCTACTGTTTTCTGTTTTAGAGCAAATGGTTAATTCATGGGTCATTTAGGCAATCAAACTGCCAATAGGATAACTGTGCTGCCCTCTTCAGAATTATTTTGGTTTAATTTGAATTCTTTTTGGATTCCTCACAGGAAAAGAATGTGCAGCACTTGTTATTTTGCAAGCATAATACCCTGAGTTTTTCTGGGACAAAGGCAACTAATACTTTCTACATTCATTTGGTGTGGAAATGCATGTTGTCAGCTTGTGCAATAACGTATGGCAAGCTGACTGCATTTCTTCTCTAACAAGACATACAGCTGACCAGCAAAAGCAGATGTTTTGTTGGCTCATCCCATTAAAACATATAAATACAGGTATCTAGAGATGTGTTGTGTTCTACTCCTACTAAGAAATGAGGTAACCTAGCTAATGTTGATATTGCATGCTTACCGTAAAATAGGATCCCCCATTTATTACAGGAATCATGCATATGTCTCTGTTCACCTTGAGTCTTTTAAGATAAGACCAAAAGTTCTGGTGACAGGACTAAGTGACCTAGATACCCTAGTGACAGGAAGAGCCAACAAGGCTTTTATAGGAAAAAAAAATGAAGAAAAATATTATCCCTGGAAGTGTTCAAGACCAGGTTGGGAGAGGATTTGAGCCACCAGACCCAGTGGAAGGTGACC
>WAAB01006815.1:0-14562 GCA_013389865.1 Piaya cayana
TGATTCTATGATTCTGTTAACTGCAGATATAACAAAACCTTGTCCTTGCAAAGTTTGTACAGAACTCAGATTCTGTTTCTACAAAAGGTAATAGAGCATTTATCTGGCTACTAGGCCACCATCTTGTACTCCAGCTTTTGATAAACTGCAAAAAAAGTCTTTCACCCATGAATCCAGCAAGGTTGTTGCAAACACTTCTGTGGAGTTAGGCTTCTGAGTAGTGTCAGCTATTGATCTTCTTGGGGATCTTTGCGAGATTTTTATCTCAAGACCCCTATATAGGCCTCAGGAGATCACATAGCCATTGTTTGACCTGATAAGCATTTTATCACCAATATAGTTTGCACAAACAGCAAAACTTACAATAAAAACAATTACAGCATACAAGCCACACTCTGGAATTCCTGTAGCTGAAACCATAATGTTATTTCTAAGAGTGTGATGTGATTGAAATTGCATTCTTAAACAGTTTTCACTAGATATACATCTATTATCAGGTGCATTGTATACAGAAAGTTAGTTCTGTGGATATTTACATGTGCATGTGAGTGTTTATGTGCATAAGAATCCATATGCACTCAAACACAACAGGAGCCTACAAACTGCATGACAGATGATAACTGAAAGTAAATGGAACAATTTCATAATCAAACTTGGCCAAAGTATGATTCAACAGTCATTTAAACACCAATATGTGTATAGACATGCCCATCTTGCCCTGTACATCTTGCTGTCATCCTTCTAAAGAGATCATCAGGAACTTCGAGTCTGTTTAATAGCCCTTCATTGCCAATTCACAGCTCTCATCTCTAGAAGTCTAGGACTCTAATTTTCCAAAATTACCTAGTCAGTTCTTTAAAAATTTAAAAACCCTTTCCAGTATATTGGTGTAGGACTGATATCAAACACACCCACAGTGTCTGGCATAACAGAGGAAACTAGTTTTTATCATCTGTTATTTTCTGTGTACCTGATGCCCCATGGTAGGCAGACCCTGGTTGGACACCAGATGCCCACTAAAGGTGCTCTATCACTCCTCTCCTCAGCTGGATAGGGGAAAGAAAATACAATAAAATGCTTATGGTTTGAGATAATGACAGGGAGTTCCCTCAGCGATTATAACCCTAGGCAAAACCTCATTTTTAAAAAATTAATTCAATTATAATACCAATCAAAATCAGAGTAGGGCAATGAGAAAATAAATGCTAAATCTTAAAAAAAACCTTTGCCCTCTACCCTCTCTTCTTCCTATGCTTAACTTTACTCTCAAGTTCTCAATTTCTTCCCCTTGGAGTGATACAGAGTAACAACGAATGGAGGTTGCAGTCAGTTCATGACACCTTGTCTCTTCTTCCTCATTCGCCTGCTCCAGCATGGGTCCCTTCCATGCAGTCCTTCAGGAATGGATGGCTGTGGTATGAGTTCCCCATAGGGTACAAGTCCTGCCAGCAAACCTGCTCCAGCATGGGTTCTTCTTTCCACAGGCTCACAGGTCCTGCTAAGAGCCAGTGGGTTTTTCATGGGGTCACAAACTCCTTCAGGCGCATCCACCTGCTCCAGCATGGGGTCCTCCACAGGCTGATATCTGTTCCAGCATGGACTTCTATGGGCTACAGGGGGACAGCCTGCCACACCATGGTCTTCCCCTGGGGCTGCAGAGGAATCTCTCTGGAGACCCTTCTCCTTCTTCTCCTTCTCCTCTGACCTTAGTGTCTGCAGGGCTGTTTCTCTCATATAGTCTCACTTTTCTGCTATTGCTGCAATTGTCTTTGTACAGGAACTTTTCTTCCTTCTTAACAATGCTATCTGAGAGGTGCTACCACAGTCACTGATGGGCTCAGTCTTGGTCAGCAGAGAGTCTATCTTCAAGGTGGCTGGCATTGGCTCTGTTGGTCATGAGGGGAGCTTCTAGGAGCTTCTCACAGAAGCCACCTCCATTAATGCCTCCTCACCAAAACCTTTCCATGCAAACCGTGTACAGGCCTACTGATCCACACACCGCTTTTTAAAAAATCCCCAATACAATGCTAGGCAAAGGTGCAGTCACCCTGTTTACAGTGCCATAAAGCTATACTTATGCAATTTGTTAAAACTCAGTTTATCATGGGAAACAGTTATAGAGTTACCTGATCTACAGTTGCTACTTGTAATGCTCATAACATGACATTTTATAAATGCACAAAACTGCAGTTTTCTAGATATGTGTACACACACATTCATATGCGTGTTTTTTTTATTGAATACTGAAACACTGTATTCATACTAAAGTAGCAAGCACAATGACTACTAATAATAGTAATTATGTCTATTCTCACAAAGATAGCCTCTTTGTGTTTTGAAGATTAACATGTTTTTAAATTTGAAACATTTTTCTGCATCCCTTAGTTTGTTAATTTTTTTTCTTCTTTTGTCACTTCAGCCCAAACACATGACCAATAAGAAAAGTATCGAATCATTCTGTTCACATATATGTACATATGACAATACAGACTAAGCAAAACCAGTGAAATGAAAGGTAAAAAATACCAAATTACCAATATTGATAACATCAGAATGGACTACATATTCTGCTGTACTATGGAAGACAAAACCATCAAAGACTGAAGAGAGCATAAAACAATTTTCATTTTGACATCATTGGCATTTGCTCTGCTTGCTTCTCTTATTTTTGTCTAATGGCTTTATCTCTGAAAACACTTAATATTCTTGGTACATGTTTCTCCCTTTTCTGCCAACCTGTTTTCAAAGGCTACAGGAGCTACAGAGCCATATGCACCACCTTTCTAACTCCTTGTCTCTATTCACGAGGCTCACACCTTGATAGAGACTCCTGCTTTCGTAGTGCTTCACACTCAGTTCTCCTGGTAGCAGCCTGTGCTGTTATAAACCCTTGGTTAGTGCACATTTCAGACAAATTGGTTTTAGTGTATTACTCTCCACTTGCCTTGTACTTCCAGGGTGCTTCTCACACTCAGTGTGATCCTGCAGCTGAACCTCAGCAATCACAGCACACTGCCTTCTACTTGTATACATTATCTCTTCTTTCTTTGAATAGCTGTCCTAACTGCACATAGCACAGTCTGCATCTAACAACGAGTGTTTTGTATCAGTGGACAAAGCAGTACACAGCAGCTCCTATGCACTTCAATTCCCGATCAACTCTTAGTTCTACCAGTACTGTATGCTTTCCAAGGTTCCACATTCTAACTGTGTGAGTCCCAGAAAGACAAGAGATGACTATATGCTGAGAAAGAGAGGTTGGAGACTCTGATTTTTATTTATTTTCTTGTACTAATCTCCCTGGAAAGGCCCAGTTTGATGCTTACTGAAGCACTGATCCACTGCTTCATTTCCCCTTGTGACTCTCACGCTAAATAAAGGTACTTGCCACAATCTTCTTCCCACACATATTCTTTTGACACCACTTGATGGGGAGTAGTGGCAATTCACAGTTTGCGAAGGTAGCAGTTCATATTGCCTCTTTGTCTTTCCTAGCCCTTGGATTTTTATTTACCTTACAGCCATTTATTTTCCTTCCAAACACTACTATTTCTCTTACCAGGTTTCTGCCTCAGGATATGTAGTTCACATATCTGTAGGTCCTAAAATTAGATACCCTCCTGGACAAGACCATTCACCACAGCTGTTCTACATGCAACTTGGTTAATATGCAGATCTCATTCACAGCTTTTGTTTAGAATGGCACTTTCCTAAGTAAAAAAACTTGGAGCACATCCCCCTAATGTATGTAATTTGTAAACCATACAAATGTACTTTCATACTAACATACTAACTATAAAACACAGTGAAAAACAGAAATGAAAAGGGGTCATCTACAGACAAAATAAACAATGTTCTAAAAATGTATTAATGGTAAACAGATATTTTCTTCCACAACCCAATGATCTGTCTTATGCAGCCCTTGCAGTGTGTGCGTCCCATTCTGGAGATCATGGGTTTAGAAGACCACAACAGCCTGACAATCTCTTCCGGCCCAAATATGTTTTTATTTGCTGCATATTCCTTCTTACAATGTAACTTTCCACCTCTGGATATTCTTTTTTAAACTTGCAGAAATTAATGTACCTCTTCAAAATGATGATTTGGGGCTGCAGGGGAAACACCTTAACCCAGATTTTACAGCCACCCACTAAGAAGCTATAGAGGAAGCTTGCACAGCATTTCCTTATTCATTCTCAGCAAAGCAAAACATGTCCTTCTTAAGAAGCCATTAAATGCACATATATATATTAAAAGGGACTAATTTTGCAGCCATGTCTTTTAAACTTCTGGGGTCGGCTGAGTAGCACCCTAGCACCGCTTTTGGAAGATGCTTTAGCGACAGCTGTGACTAGGCATTATATTGCCCTAGTGCTGCACTTAAAATTTTCATCTCAGCTTCACAGTCTCAGAAGTCTGCATGCTTCATTTTCAGGATAAACATTTACTACACCATTATTTAATCAATTTCAGCTAACACTGGGCTTCCACATAGACCCTCCTGCTCAGATTCTCACCTACTTTGTTTAACTGTCAGCTCACTCTGCATAGGTCAACACCTAACTGAGTTCCAGCCAGATTAAGACCAGGAGGCAAATGGCATCTTTTCCTTCCATGTGTTTTGTCTGTGATTCTTTATCACCTAAGTTGTCAAAAAATCAGTTACTACAATTTAAGTAGCATACTTGTGAGGACAACAGTCACACACATCATCTGGTCCTCAGTGATGCTTCAGCATGTCAGGAAGGCCCCCACCATGGTTTGCCCACTTTCTCCACCAATTTGATGAACTTGTGCCATCTATATCAGCCAAAGAGATACATCTTACATCAAGAGTCAGGAATCTATTGTTGGCGTAACTGATATATTAAAGCTAATGAAATTGCTTCAGTATATGGCTTATCACTAGCAGTGGATACAATGAGGTACATCTGCAGTTGTAGTTGTTCCTCTTTACTATTTCTTAACAAATTTAAGCCTGTATTTTGTAAATGTGGGCTCACCCTTTCAGCTCTTAACACCACATTACTACCCATTCATAATTAAATCATCATTATGATTATTCAATAGATGTCGGGATCATAATAGCTGTAAGTTTCTTCTTGGAACTTCCAGTGGATCCACACAACGTTGTACCATCCCACCTACAATGCTAGGCATCAATCATACAACATGGCCACACCTTAGTGTAAAAGCCAACATTATCCACATACTTACTCTTGTATGTGGAGAAAGAAACAATCAATACCTTATCATGGCTGGCATCTTAACCAAAAGACCATGGAATGGCCCTGATTCCTCCAAACCAAAAAACTCTTTCAGCCTGCATCCACTTCTCCACAAAAAGTATTGCAAGAGACACCCAGGCTCTGTAAGTCAGGTGCACTAAGGGCCTGTGAGACATACTTGGTTAGTCTCAGCTGCTCACCATTTAAAATTGGCCAAACACAGATCTAATTGTTGCCCTCTGCTGTCAGTGAGGTGAATCCACAGGGAGGTGCTTCTGCTCTTCGTACAGTTGGATACACTAATGATCTCCACAGAGACCACAGCTGCCAATGGCCAGGGCTGAATTTTCTGCAGCATTGCTGAGCTAACTGTACAGTCACTGAAGGCAGGAATAACACTTCCATAAATTACAGAGTTCAGGAACAGCTGTGTGTAATTAAAAATTCAGGTTTTGGTCTCCCAATACTTGGATCAAGGGTAGCACATCTGTGTGTCTCAGTGCATTGTTGAAGTACTAAGCATAGCTATAACTGTGAATTATTAAAAGGAAGGTCACTGGTTAACTATAGTTTCAGGTTCCATTCTGAATCAAGTATTCTTTGTTCTCCTACAGCTGCCAAGAAGCCATAGAAAAACTAGACCGTGAATTCATCAAATTCAGCAGAATCACAGTTACAGGTCCACCAGCCTACCCAGATAAATTTACCACTGCTCGGAAATCTGCAGTCCACTGATCTGGTATTAATGTGTGTGCAACCGCTTTCTCAGTGCTTACAAATATGAACTGGACCCAGAGGATCTCTGCTTATATGCATCAGCTAAACATTCTTACTACTTCTACTGACAAAGCTGGAATGTTTCCAAAGCCCATCTCCAGAGAAAAAAAATCAGCAGGAAGTTGACAGAGAAATGGATGACTGAGGAGGAGGAGATCCGCTGTAATGAGTTTGGTCCTGTGGAGCAAAGCTCACAATAATAATGATTGGCATATAAGAGTCCCAAGATAAGCAATACGACAATTATCACAACAGGAGGTATTTGCTCCTAAGAGAATGTCTGTGACAGCTAAACATAGCCAGCTTTCCCCAACGATGAGGAACATATGATAGTGCTTTTCAGGTATTTTGGAAGTACAAAGTATGTCACAGCTTTCTTCACTTGAGAGTTACTTGTGAAAGGATCTCTTCATTTCAGGACCTATTTGTAAGGAGGCATTGGAATCCCAAGATGCAAAACAACAATGTGTCTCCTCTAAAAATGAATGAAGTATTTAGTGTGCTAGCAATGACAAGTAGCAGAATGGAATACAGGAAAGAACAGGTGTGTGGAGTATTGGCCTTAATACATCATATATTTCTAGCCTGCAAAACTTTGGAAAGATTCCAGTATGCTTGCAACTGCTGCATCCAGCCAATAACACAGCAACTATGCAATAGATGCTAACATGCATAAGCTAACAACCTTTTCTTATTCTTCAACTTGAGTGATCAAGCATATAGTGTGACATGTCTTCAGCATTCAGTGGATATACAAATAAATAAACTGAGGAGCAACCATGTTCGCACTTCTCTTAGAATGCTGAGAGGACTACCAACCATTTCTGCATGCCACTTTCATCACAGTGGTATCCATAAGAATTACAATGAAAATAAACCCTACAGTCATTATAAGCCATCTGCAGTTTCTAGTCCTAATGTGCACGTAAGCCACCTGCAGTTTCCCTGTCCAAATCTAAAACCTGACATTGCTTATTTAACTGATGTCTGTCTGACTCAGTGCTGATCTGTGGACATAGCAGGGCTTACAGAAAACCAGAAGATATAGTAAGAAAGAGATCCACAACTTTGTATCTATACTGTGACAGTCTGGCTGCTGCCAATAGCTTCCAGTGACTTCAGCTGAGTGAGATTTCACATTTGCTTTTTATCATGACACTGCTGTCAGAGGAATAAAATTCATTCCACTGTTAAAGTAGCATGTTCTCTATCATTAGGCAAAGTTTTATAAAAGATAGGAGGAGGCAACCTAATTTGTATTTCTCTCTGGCCAGGACCTTTCTTGGAGGAAGTCCAACCCTATACAGCCTAGAAAACAAGAGATAAGAATAAATTGTTTGCTTATATATCACTGTTTTAGTTAGAAGGGTTCCTCATGGACGGACCTTAGACAATTTTAGCTCAGCACTCTCATGCAAAAACATTATTAAAAATCAATAAAAGTGATACCAGAAGGATATGTTCCTTTGAACAAAACCACAGCTTCTAAAGTTTGCAGTTTGAACCAGCCAGCCACCAAAGGTATGCACAACTTCACCCTTAGGCCATGTCTAAATAGTGCTTCCTGGCAGCATCTGTATGGTCATAGCAATGCAAGTGAACTCTCACTGATACAAATGTGCCAGTTCAGTCAATACACTAAAATAATTACAAATTAAATTCTAGAAGCTTTTTTCTAACTTTCATGTGAACATTAGCACACTATCAGCCCTCTTCACTATTACTAACACAAATAAAATAAAGGGTATTTGGGGCAGAACAGGAACCAAGTATACATTATTTCTTATGATAGACTAGGGTCTTGTAGCTAAACCATGAGTGAGCTCTGGGTTAACATACTGATTAACGGATTTAACAAAATTATTTTGAACACGTCTCAGCTTGATTCTTCTGACACTAACATAATCTCTACATGGATCAAGGGCAAGCAGAGGCTTGTGAGCAGATGATGTTTTCAAAAAAGTTAGTGCAGCAACAGAACTGTTGGTATTTGTATGAGGAAATTATGAATGTAAGTCAGTGGAGGGAAAAAGGAGGCACACATGGAAAGCACCAGAAGAAACAAGAGAAGAGTTAAAAAGAGAGGCATGCATTAATTGCCACAGAGCATTGTAAGCATATTTTTCACAGGAATAGAAAAGATAATCTGCCAAGAGGGTAAATAACGTATCTGGAGACATAACATACCCAGACAAGGAAAACAGGAGAACTGTGAAATTCAGGAACTTTGCCTGTAAGACTTATAAGAAGGTTGAAAAGGTTAAAAAAAAAAAAAAGAGGTGGAAGACCAAAATTGGCACTCACTCCTAAGGATTACAACAGGAAAGTTGCTCTAAACTCCATTCACCATTGTCAGCCAAGCAAAGCCCCTGATACATAAGAGAACTCAGAAGCCAAAATGATAATTGGGTCCCTGCCTGATTTACATCAGACCCACGCTGTTTAATACACTCATTAACAATGTGACACAAAATTGCCTTAGCCAATGGCCCACTACAGAGAAAGAGGTCTCCCATTAAACTGAGTGAAAACATACATGGCAGTAATAAGTCCTAATGCGCACGTAACTCACCAATACAAATTTCCAATAAATCTACAAGCTTAAGAAGAGTTCAGTAAACACAGAACTATAATGACAGTGAATATGGAACTATAATGACACCAGGCAGCATGAATAAATTCATAGTGGTAGAATTATAGAACCAAAGGGAGAAGTGTAGGCAAATAAATGTGATATTGCCGTAACTAGTGACAGACCACAGGATTTTTATGAACTCTGCAAGGTCTCTAGTCTAGCCCTATCTTGCATAGCTGTTTCAGCAGGTGACAACCAGGTTAACTGTTCCCCTGGCCCACTTTAGCTCATCTTTGCATAGCTATGTCATGCAGTGCCTATTAATACAACACTTTTTGTATTTCTCTAGCTAAAGGTCTACAATATTTTGTATAGAGCAAACTGCCTATAAATCTAGAATAAAATCGCAGCATAGAGCAAGTACAGTTGCAGAATGATAGCAGAGGCTTTTAAATCACAAACGCAGGGTGATATTGGAGGTGCTAGTTCTCTAAACAACCCAGCAAGTCCTGGGCCATTAAAGTAACACCATGCAGTTTATAAGTGTTACAAGGGAACGAAGGAGAAACATGAGAAACAGAATAAATTCAAATGTAACATCAAATTACAGGCTAATAAGAAAAGGGGAAGTATTTGTGTGTTTGGAGAGGTATGAAAATAATCTCAAGGAAACCCAAAATGAAAACATCAATGTTCATGTCCTCCTTTTAGCTGAGACCTGAGATGCTTATGGCTTACCATCATTTATTCTTCTTGATGAAAACTGCAGCCACTGTGCAATGGACCCAGAGGGGCACTGGAAGGACCAGTATAACACAGGGGAAGTGGCAAGGATAAATCAAACTACTTTACTTGAGGTATTAAAGGGAATTACTTTAAAAAACAGGCAATTTGAAGTGCTAGTATCATTTCAACCAGAGTAATTACAACTGGTATATGGTGACTAAACAGTTAAGATACAGGTTAGAAAATCAACTGTTAACTTTGCATAGAAGGAATATATTCATATCTAATATAAGCTGCATAGTAACAAAAGGAAGCAACCTATTATCTGATTAGTTAAAAGTAACCTTATCAGTCTAAAATGCTGGTTCCTTTTAATTTTTTTTTAGTTCCTTCTGGAGTTACTAGTCACAAACTATTTCACTAAATTGTGTGACAAGGTTTGGTAGTATCCAAAATCTTTTACCTTTTCCCACAATATATTTACCTTGTTCTCACCTCAGTAATTTTTGTCTTTGATTTAAATCTCAGTATTATTGATTTTGCTCCAAAATCCTGAAATCTGTTTATTATCAATAAATGAAAATATTTTAGAACAACTTTGAAATGCGACAAAGCAAGATGGATGCACTTTGAAGGATCCTTAGCTAAGAAATTACAACCTACGAAGAGGCAGTCTAAAGTAATGAGAAGGATGCTCATAATTTACAGCATTTACTGGAAAATTATTACTTTTAATGTAACACTCTTCAGTTCATATTCTGTTTTCTTAACTTTTGGAATGCTCAGCTTTTCATTGAGCACATTCTGCATAGGACTTAAAAAGCCTGAGAGGAACAGGGATTATGTAAACACCAGACACTGGGAGCGAACACTTTAAGACAAACACAAAATATAATTCTGCAAACTCATTTTGTGTAATGTTATCATCAACACAAGATGTTACATGCAAGGCCTCTGAAGGCTAGAAGAAGAATGGAAATATTTTTATTTTCTTCTGGTTAGTAATAAATCTCTGTCAGCCATTCAGTGGATGCAATGCAGAAAGGCTTGTTGGTTTTTAGGCACAGTAGTGCAGTTAGAATTTTTTTTGTTGCAGCTCAGCAACAAAACCAGCCACACACACAAATTCAGTACTGGTGAATGCATAAAGAGAATGACTGTTTAACACCACTTTCACAAATGAGATTTTGTTTTGAGACACTGCAGGAGACAGCTCAGAATACGAGCTGCCAAGAACAGGCTGGCTAGCTGATTTAAAACTACTGGAGTGAAACGTGATTATTACATTGTTTAGCTCCATACACATCAAACACCTTCATTTTCTCGTCTACTTTTACCAAGAGCATAGGCTACCAAAACCAGCTGTCCTCCAGTTATAAGGATGAAAGCAATGGTCTAATTGGGAGGAGAGGTGTTGGAGGAAATACCAGTTCAACTTGCTAGTATGATACTGCATCAGCACAAATTATAGAAAGTAAGTCCCATTACCCAGACTATCTTATAAAATTATCACAGAATCACAGAATGACCTGAGTTCAAAAGGACTCACAAGGATCATCAAGTCCAACTTGTAGACCTGTATAGGACAGACCCAAAATTTATGCCATGTGTACTTTTTTCACAAACAGACCAAAAAAACCTGTGGTGGAAAATGCTGTAGTTAAAATCAGTACAAGTTTTAGGGAATGGATGCCCTTGATTCACCTTCAGTTTTGATAAGCTTAACATGGTTTAAAAAGAGCTAATTTCTAAGCAAAAATAAACAAAAGACAGGCAGAAATAAGAGTATCACTCTCATAGCCTTCACTGACCTATACCAAAAAGACACTGCAGGTTGAAGACACCGATCTCTGGTACAAGGTGAATTGTGCTGTTCAAATAGTAAGTTGCATCCTACACTGGCAGTGAAAAAAAATGGTGTCATAAACCAGGTGGCTATCAGTCTCAAACTTGGAGCCGCTACTTTTTTTTTTTTTTTTTTTTTTTTTTNTCACGCTTTCTTTTTTTTGGTCTTTTTAGGTGCAAGCATAGAATATGTGTAAGTGTAGGCTTGCACACTACAGACTGTGAAATGACCTCCCAAAGCCCGTGAAGTAAACTTACCTAAAAGCAGATCATGTAAAAGAACAGAGAACATACTGCAACTACACAATGTCATTAAAGTAATGAAGAATTTAACTCTGCAAATGCTTTCTTTTCTTCAAACCCAAAACTTTTTAATGGAAAAAATTCGAATTTTTAAAACTTTTTTTTGCTACCCTGAGCTGACAGAGTATGGTTTGTGTGTGCTTGCCAGAGAAAAGAGGAGAGGAAAATCCAGCTGGAGGCCAGTTACAGCTGGTGTTCCCCAGGGCTCCATACTGGGTCCAGTCCTGTTCAATGTCTTCATCAATGACCTGGATGAAGGCATTGAGTGCACCCTTAGCAAGTTTGCAGACAACATTAAACTGCGTGGAAGTGTTGATCTGCTGGAGGGTAGGGAGGCTCTGCAAAGGGATCTGAACAGGCTGGACTGCTGGGCTGAGACCAATGGCATGAGGTTTAACAAGGCCAAATGCCGGGTCCTACACTTGGGGCACAACAACCCCATGCAGAGCTACAGACTAGGAGAAGTCTGTCTAGAAAGCTGCCTGGACGTGAAGGACCTGGGGGTGTTTGTTGACAGCTGACTGAACATGAGCCAGCAGTGTGCCCAGGTGGCCAAGAAGGNCAGGACAAGAGGGAATGGCCTCAAGCTCCACCAGGAGAGATTTAGGCTGGCTAGAGATTAGGAAAAAGTTTTTCACAGAAAGTGTGATTGGGCATTGGAACAGGCTGCCCAGGGAGGTGGTTGATTCACCTTCCCTGGAGGTGTTTAAGGTGCGGGTGGACTAGGTGCAGAGTGGCATGATTTAGTGTTTGATAGGAATGGTTGGACTTGATGAGCTGGTGGGTATTTTCCAACCTGGTGATTCTATGATTCTATGAATCTATGAAATAAGTCAGAAGAAATTCAAACCCCTGGAAGTATTTGTTTTCAAAACAGTAATTTTAATTTTCACCTTGAACATTTTTGTAAATTTACTATGGATAAAAGCCTTTTTATTTAGTCAAAAAACCTCAAAATGCTTAAACAAATAACCCTGAGAGACAGAACAAACTCAAATTTTCAAAATACAAGATCAAACATATGAGCAAAGTTTTTCTTTTTCTTCTCCCTTTTCTCCTGTTTTCCTCTTGGTGCTTTAAACATGTTATCTGTGGATCCACAGGGTTTTTTTAGTACATCAAATAGCATTTTTTTTATATTTCCCTTATTCTCTTTTCATTCAAATATTTAGGACTTCATACGTTCTCAGTAATAAGCACAAGCTCAGTAAACCTTAGTTGGGCCAGTGAATATGCCTCCTGTCTGTATTTAGTATGAATATTTTATGATTCCTTTTCACTTCAGTTCTAGGAAGCAGAGGGAAGGCTGTTAAAATAAAATTAAAAAAACCCTCTAAGATCACTTTCTGAAAGCGTAAGTTGTTCTGCAAAGGTAGTTTTGACTAATGGAGAAGTTCTTCTGGCTGGTATTTGTAAACATAATGCTTTGCCTATTGTGCATTGTAGCAAACACAGAAAACAACTCACCCTTCTCCAAGCATAGTATATTCCCCCTTGTTGTTCCCTAATGAGTGAAATGGAGGCTATATACCTATGGGACCAGGTTTTAATTCTGTGCTTTATCTAATCCTGTTACAGTTCTCCTTGGAGAATTTCATTTGTAACTGCCAGCAAATGAAATGCTTTAACAAACACAAACAAAGCCAAAACAGAAAAGTCTACAGATGCCATATATCCTGGTCTTTCTAAACACTCTTTGCATTGATAAAAACATCTTCCAATTATCATTATTCCTTTTTCAGTTAAAAACACACTTCCTCCTTCTCTTCTGTCTTTTCCTCCCTTGTTGTCTCTCTCCTTCCCATCCGTCCACCCCTTCATCTTTCCTTATTTTCTTCAGACTAAATGAGCAAGGCACCAGTCTGGCTCACATCAAGGCAGTCACTAGATGTGGCATGTATAGAAAGAAACAACAAAAGACCATCCCCCTTTGCCCATCCACCCTATTTGAGAGAGGCATGACCTCAGGTGACTGCCAACCCTGCCTCGCAGAAATGTTATTGATGAGCCAAAACCCAAGTCAGTCCCCAAGAGCTGGGAATAATAATAGTGTTTCCCTCAGTTTTGAGTGCTGCAGTTGGCAACAACCTGATTTCAGGTTTTTAAATCAAGGGGACTGATGCATCTGTTACACTCATGCTTTCAAAAATGCTCTCCAGTACTGGAAATCAGAAACTCTTCAAAAGCAGTTGCTATCCATTTCTGATGATTAAACCCTTGGGAAACACATGTAAGTATTTGATAGCGTACCTTTAGGACTCAAAACTGAACAACAGATTAGTCCTAGATCTACCTCAGTTACACTCAAAACCAAATTACCGTCAGATTAGCCAGGCTTTGCATCCTTTTCCAGCTTAAGGGTTTGCAGCAAGATAAAAGACATCTAAATACATTTCTCATATGCAAAACCATTGTGTTAAACATCCTTTTATTTTCATTACGCAGTTTCTATTGTATACTATCTGTCACCTTGAGGGCACATTCATAGTGGTGCTGATACAAATTACTGCATCCTGCAAGGAACCCAGAGTACCATTGCACTCCAACTGTTAACAATCCCTTTAATGCATACTATGACCTTTACTGCCAGTAACAGGGAACTGAACAACTTTTTAAAGAGTCAGTCTTGTGGGTTTTGTGCATGCACTGGACCAGTCCCACCCCCCCCAGTACCCCCCCGGGAGACAAAAAAAGCCCCAACCCTGCAGACTGCAAGCAAATACACCCTCAAGCTTAATATTTTTAAAAATAAAATATGCAGATCTTTAAGGCCAGTAAACTTACTTATGATTCTTGCTTTCTGAATCAGAGAATCACAGAACCACCAGGTTGGAAGAGATCCATCGGATCATTGAGTCCAACCATTCCCACCAAACACTAAATCATGTCCCTTAGGACCTCGTCTAGTCATGCCTTAAACACCTTCAGGGAAGGCGAATCAACCACCTCCCTGGGCAGCCTGTTCCAATGCCTAATGACCCTTTCCGTAAAAAACTTCCTCCTAATCTCTAGCCTAAATCTCTGCTGGAGGAGCTTGAGGCCATTCCCTCTTGTCCTGTCCCCTGTCAGTTGGGAGAAGAGGCCAGCTCCCTCCTCTCCACAACCTCC
>WAAB01006815.1:15107-36081 GCA_013389865.1 Piaya cayana
CACAGCCTTTCCCTCATCCAGCAGCTGAGTCACTTTGTCATAGAAGGCGATCAGGTTGGTTTAGCAGGACCTGCCTTTTGTAAACCCATGTTGACTGGGCCTGATCACCTGGTTCTCTTGCAAGTGCTTCATGATAGCACTCAAGATCACCTGCTCCATGACTTTCCCTGGCACTGAGGTCAGATTGACAGGCCTGTAGTTCCCTGGATCCTCCCTGTGACCCTTCTTGTAAATGGGGACAACATCAGGCAGCCTCCAGCCCAGTGGAACTTCCCCAGTCTTCCAGGACTGTTGGAAGATGATGGAAAGCGGTTTGGTCAGTACATCTGCCAGCTCTCTCAGTACCCTAGGGAGTTGAGATCTCTACTTCATCTCAGGAGTAACTGAAAGGGTAAACAAAAAGCAACTATTAACAAAGGAATCAGAATATTAAAGTGTGTTTTACAACTGATTTCAGAAAATCAGTATAGAGGCTTACTTGCTTAATGATTTATATAATGTCAGATATGACTGGGGAATGGAAATGAGATTAAAGAAACTGCTAATAGATTCTTAAGGCTTCAGCTTTTCATTTAAGAACCACTCAATTCAGACAAGCTTCCATATGCTTCCTTGGATAACTTAAATGGTCTTTACTTCTGCTCTCTTTTTCTCCATGTCTGTGCACAACTTTTTATTGAGAAGTCCTTCAAACATAGCAATGTCCTGATGCTACAAAGGCAGGGTGATTAAGTGTTTGCCATCACAATGAAGTAAAGAATATCAACCTAGGATTCTGTTGGGTTGTCATTTCCAAATGTTCATTTGCCTGTCATTAGCAATGTAATTTTCTTCCTACAACTTTCTTTTCATTACATGCAATAATTTTTCAAATTTCACTCTCTTAGTATTCGTGAATTATGCATCTAGCACATTCAGGCAGTGCAAAAGCATTTGTGTGAAGAAGGCTGTAAGCCTGTGAGCTAATATTGAATTCAGAGACTGCACTCCAGAAGCATCCACAGAATTAGCTGCTTACAATAGAGGCAAAGTCCTCTTCTTTTTATCCTGCAGAGTATAAAAATTACCCTCAATTTATATTATCACTTTTATCCACCACATTGTTCACTGAAGCCAAATGCACAACATAATCTTTGTGTGAACTGCTGTATCATTGCAGCCTCTGTCCTGCAGATGCAATTCAGACCTGCTTTATGCAGCTGTAAAATGAGACAGGTGATATCTGCAGTTATTCTGTGCTTACACCAACACACTGAAGGAACAAGACGTGATGTTTCATGAGCAACTGTACCTGTAATGCCACACGAGTATGATATATTTTGTCTGGGGTGAAGTAAGCCTTTATATACACTGTAGCACATTAATGAAAACAACATGAGCTTTCTTTGATCAACAGCTGCCATCCCAAGGTTTACAGCATGCTATAGGAGTCTAAAAATACAAAGTAACTCCAAGGGTCATAGAGCACATTTTGCCTGTCTTTCTTTCTTTTGCTTTTGCTGGGAGTGTGCTAAATCCTGCTTGCTGCATTGCTGATCTCTGACACTCGGGGGGGCATAGTGATGGCTCCAGCTGATTTCAGACTTCAGATCAATATGGGAAATGTTCATAAAGACCCTTAAAGTAACATTAGCCTTTTCATGCAAGACACAAAAGCTCATTTAAAACAGTAGCTTCATCACTGTGGAAGTTTTCAGAACGAAATCCAGCATGGGAGTTATGCATAGTCGTCGGAGTAATGCTAATGTTCATTAAGATCAGCTCTTACCCATATGTTCCAAGCGTTTATCCTGCAATAAAACTAAAAAAAAAAACCCATCCCAAAACTTATTAAAGTCAGCATTAAGAGTTTATTCTGCAAAAACATTCAATCAATTATGTAAGTGAGGAAAACAATCCATAAAATCTTGTTTCTAAAGTGGAAAAAAAATCCCTGAAACAAATAAAGACCAGAAGCAGAAATAATGTAGGCCTATGGGAGGGTTGATCTGCAAAACTGCTCTACCTCACTATATAATTAGAAACTTGCAAGGACAAAAAGGTAGAAGAAGCCACTTCATAAATAAAAGCAAGCAAAAAGTGCCAGGGTAGATGAAGTGTTTCAGGTAAAGTGTTTCTCACCTAATTTTACAGAATTATAAGCCCTTGAGAAACGTACCAAATCACAATAATAATAATAACAACAACAACTCTTAATTTTCAAACAGTAGCTCCCATTAGGAAATGACCAGCATGGGAAGGAGCCACATCTCCCACATCCCACTCTAGCATCCCATCACTATGCTACCATGAAAATTATACAAGAAAAAATAAAAGAATCCTGTGTCTAAATTTGTTCACCCTCTTTGTGTTCTGCTGATACATCTGGAAGTGTAGTACACACTTCTCTAAATTCAGATGTGGGTACCTCAGAACTCTAAAAAACCTCCAGAACTCCAAGCACAGCACTCTGCTAAATTCTGCAAGGGTCTTCCTGGAAAAGGATTATACCAAGAGAAAAAGTGAGAGGAAGGGAACAATCCACGTAATGCTCTGATTCAGAAAAGTTTGAGAAACAGTGTAGTAATCAGTGTACTGAGAAAGCTGTAGGATGGCAGCTAGACTGAACCTATCCAGATGTGTAACAGAAGTTCTAAAACTGTTGTACATGACAAAGGAATACCAATGTGTGCACCTGGATGGACAAGAAAAGCAAATGGAAAAGCAAACACTATATTGGTAAGAACGGGCATGAATTCCAGAAGCAAAAGTGGGAAACAAATTGCTTCTGCCAAACCTAGAAGGTTGCACCCTGGTAAAACCACAGCATCAATGACTTCTATCATCACAACAGGAAGGTGGCAACAGACCGAGCAATGCGGCCTATGTCATTTCTCCAATAACTGAAGAATTTCCTTCCAACATCCCACCACAGAAATACACAAATATTCCAAACAAACAAGGGAAAAGAGACAACAAGCAGCAACTTTGTTTGAGATTAATGAAACCACAAGAAGCAAAATCCTGATGCACAGGTTATTTCCATAGTAAGTGCAGTCTCCTAAAAGTTATGAAAGATCTGTCCCAAACATCTGTGTTGTCTCTAGTCCAGGAGGCTTGTAGGGACATAACACAATGTCAGACACTGACTGCTCTTGTCTGCTCACTGACTGCACACAAGTGGTGCTGGACAGACTACTTGGGAATGCAAATCCTAGTGCCTGCAAATATGCAAGTGTGGGAACGTGAGTAAACAGAAACTATGAGAAAATGAATGCAAGCAAAATCTTTACATACTGTAAATAAATATAGCCTTCTTTTCTGTTAGATATTCCACAGAGTTTTTATACACTTATTTCCAACAAACATGATAGTCATATACTTTTAGGTTGAGCTATCAGTCTGAGGATGGTAAACGGATGAACCTAATGCTCCTCTTACCCTGCTCCTGCTCTGGTAGAAAGTTCGAGGTAATATTTACTTTCAGACTAATAGTTATAGCTCAAGTGTAACCTAGAAGTTTTCAAAAAAAAAGATGATGATTGGGAAGAAAGAATTTGGAACAGGCTTTTATGAAACCTTCTTCAATTCTTCATTTGAAATTTGGAAGCCTGCCACTTTTTGTTGGTGTGGAAAAAATATATACATTTTGGGCAGTGTTTACCAAACAATTTTGTGAAAGAAGTCTTTCACTCACCAACTTTCTGTTTAATCTTTTCCACCTTTATTGTGCATCCTTTCATTAAATCACAGCTCTCTAGTAAAACTGAAGAAGATAACAATGGAAAAACACAGTGAGTGGAAAAAATTCTCCACCAAAAAATCAAAACAGATGGAATGTCTTTTCAAATATGTTCTCATTTCAAGAGAAATAACAAGAAATTGAAATATTTGCTTATGTTCCTGTAAAAATGAATATGCAAGCTGCCACTTCATCACATACGTTCTTATCACTGACATGCTTCTGACATTAATAAATAATTAATAAGAGTAAATACATTTTTTTCGTATCTCATTAGAAAAATGAAGATGTAAGATTTTTCACCGTAACAATTAATTTATCATCTTATGTCACAGTCTGTAAGTTCTAAGACTCAATTCCAGATATGGTTCTTTGGCAAACGAATGACAACCAATATTGCAATTTTTTTCAAATGACAGCCTTCACTGATAGCCATGTAGTGTCTACTGCCCTCCCCTCTGAAACAGGGCACAAGAGGGTATTACAAGCAGGTTTATATTAGTCAAGTACTAGGTGACCTTAGAAGCGTAAAATAAATGAAGAAATTTTTACTTCTGCAAGCGATGCTTTCAGTCAGCTTACCATCTTAGGAACCACAATAATTAGATGCGGTGGAGTCCATCAATATTTATTCATGTTTTCTATAAAAATAAAAAGCAGTTGCATAAGTACATTCATATACCTGGTAAATCACTTCTGAATACAGCAACATGCTGCCCCCTTTTACTATTTTAAGCCACTTCATTTTGGAAAGTCATGTCATTGTCTGCAAGTTGAATTTCTGAACAACAAATCTGTTCTTTTCTATTAGTTATGCAACTACAATTAGAACACAAACAAAGGGGTTTTTTTCAGGACTGGAAGAGATGCTGACGTTTTGAAAAGGATGCCATTGATTGAACAGGTCATTACACAACAGCTATTTCCTGAGCCTGCTGAAATCAGCTGGCAACATAGCTACCATGACAGGCCTATATTCAGTACAAAAATACTGTTTTCTTTGCAGGAAACCCCTGCCAGTTGATAAGACTATACTTGATTAATGTATCAACTACTTCCAGTGAAATTCTAAACAAGGCTTCCAGAAAGAACTGCTTCAGGCCGCGTGGAGCTTCCAAGAAACCTCTCTTGCTAACAATGTAAGAAACTCAGCAGTAAACATGAAAATGTAGTTGACAATTTTAGAACACAAAGATGCCCTCTTTTTAAATACTCTACAGCTAGAACCTACACCTTCTAGCTTCAGTGCAAGGCTGAGACCTCTCAGACTTCAGATGTGGAATGACCTTAAAGCACATTATTCGGAACTAAGTGCAACCCCTTCCCAATCCTCATCTGACAACACAGGACTGAATTCAAACAATGGGAACACATATGAAAATGTGCACAGCAAGCAAATTTTGCTATTAATTCTAAAGAATAACCACAGGATTTTCACATTTTCAGGGAGGTTAGGAAGGATGGCGGTTTTTAAAATTTTTAGTTGCACTGAAAATCAAACAGCCTGAAAATATTATCTGAGTTAGCATTTTGTTTTATATGTTAGTAATTCCAATGAAGAGCTGTCAGTCTGACAATTCTATGGATTTTCTGTTTATACTCACTTTTTAATTACTCAAGGAAGTTTCCTCACATTATGATATTTGCATACAATGTTTGTAATATAGCATTGTTTCATATTGTTACTTCTCATCCTTTCTATACTACAAGATTCTCAATCTCAAATCAGGATTCCCTTTCTCTCTTAAGAGCATAACAGAAGATGTCTATGATTCTCTTATATCCATGCACTAGATGAAGACAGAACTGCCAAAAGACTATCCCATATCCTAGCAAATCTATAAACTTGTGTTTTGATTCTGCATTGGAAACAGCCTATCTTTTCAAGACAAAATTTTTTTAAAATAGCCCATTTTCTGATCCAGAAGATCAGGATCTTGTTTTCAGTGAAAGACTTTTTTGTCCCTCAATCTCTAGTGACCAACTTTAAAATATATAATGATATCAAAAGCTTAACTGATACCAATGTATCTTATGAAATGTTTTCAACTTAACAGAACAGGGTTCTTAAAAGCTCCACTGGGAGTATTTTTGTTTTCACAAAGCAGAGAGACAGCTCCTCAGCTTTCCTGAGAGGAGAAGGATCTTCTCCAAGCATGAAAAAAAAACCAGTGGAATTTCTTAAATATCATAATGTTCATATTTCCATGTTTCCTTATAATTCAAAGAAGCGTGCATTGATTTAGAAAAACGGTTGTATATTTCACAAAGGAAAATGAATAATCCATCAGCTTTAAAAGTCTGACATCTGATGAAGAAGTTTTTGAATACATTTATTTGCCACTCCCTCTCACTACTATAAAACCTGTTTTCTGACTGGTTGGGCATTCCATGGAAATGGTCAAGCTGTCAGATTTTCTACAGTGCATTCAAATAAAAAACAACCCAACTAGCAAACAACATAACAAACTGTCTCCAGGCTTACTCTTATTTATGCTGTTCATCCAGAACCAGCAGCCTCTGGGAGTTCCTGCCTGTGCAATGGCTGGACTCCTGCTGCCGCTAAGGAAGCAAATGAATGCATGAGGCTTTCACCTCTGCAGGTAGAAGTCAATGCTCTCAAAATCAATGCTATGAACTTCTAAAAAGCCTGCCCTTTCCATGCATTTGAGACATTAGACTGGGACCCTGCAAAGATAGTAGCTATTCTTACTGCCAGTTCTACACTGACAGAGAGGTCACTGATTTCAGGCAAGTCACTTAACATCTGAACTTCATGATGTCTTATTTTCCTTAACTCAGTGTTTGTAATCCTAAAAAAAACTTGTCCAAAGAGTTCTTTGAGCTAGATACTACACTATAAGTGCTCAGAAAAAAAGGAAAAGGACAATATGACAGAAACGGTAGGGCTACTGAACTCCCATTAAGCTGAGTATAGTGCAGGCAAGTGGTTGTGTGTTTTGTGGCACACTAAAAGTGATCAAACCCTTTTTCTTCACTACAGAGCTCTTACAGAATGGTAAGATGCTTTTTTTCCCAAGCTATTTTTGTAGAAATGTTGAAGTAGTCAGAAAAATTTACTGCAGTTTCTTCTGACCATTACAGGGGTTACGTTATGCAAAACAAAACCCAAAAGAGAAACCAAGGTCTTTGCAACCCTGCTTATGTTACTGGTCCTATCTCATCTGACACACTGGAGACAACTGCCAAAGTTAAACGTAAGTTATGCATGAAGAGAAACTCTCACTCAAGCTGGAAAAATTCACACATTTCCTGAGAAGAAACATCGATATGCATCATATAGTCCCTGTTGCACCAGCCTTTAAATTGCACCCAGATTTTGGTTTTTTTTAAAAATACACCTTACTTTCCAAAGTGCCTGGAAAAGACTTGTGGGGAGAGAAGCCAAACCGATCCCACCCCAGAAAACAACCAAGCCCCACAACATCCCATTCTACACAGCTACTCTCTCTTTCTCTTCTCCAGTCAAGTATGCCCCTCTACTTAGATCAGTGAACTGTTTGTCCAGCCTATGGAACAGCACAATTTTCTGTATGTTTCTCCTCAGTTACATGAGAACTCATTTTGCCCTCTGTGTGAACTACTGAACTAAGGATAAGTGACAATGCAGGACAGGTTATGCTGGCATGAATGTATGAAATGCTAATTTTACTGTTTTCCTAAATCATTGTAAAAACTTGAGTTTAAGAAGGTAATGGCCAGACTCTGACATGTTGAGTAAAACCAGACTCCACGGGAAATGCTGATGGAGACACTTATCAAGTAAATTAACACTGAAAGTGACTAAGAGACATAATATAAACTCATTTGCTTAAATCACTTGGGATTCATTTTCTCAGAGGTCTTCTCATGTTTTTGAACAAAACTCAGTTCCTTCATGCTCTGAAAGTTTCATTGCTGTGTTTTCCATAAAAAAAAAAAGGAAAATAAATCTTTGTAAAGTGTGGACTTGATATGGACATTTCCTATTCATATTAACAGTTATTTTGCAAAACAAAAAGAACATTTCAGATTAACTGTGACCAGCAGTTGCTGCATTTAAGCTAGATAATGCAGCTTCTCACAAAGTGCATCCAGATCATGCTCTACACTCATTTTCAAATGTCAGCAACTTTCTGCATTCTAAAAAAAAAAAAAAGTGATAGTGCAATTGGTAAAGAATGGAAAGCTCCATTCTAGTTAAAAATAAAAACCAAATGATGTTGCCCCTAAGCTATTACACAGACCAAGTGAAACTGCTGAGTTTTAATTAATGTAGGCTAGTCCTGTTTCAGGTCATGGCCCTATTAAGCCACCTGTTAATACACCAATGCAAGACATGGTTTTATTCTTTCTATTAGACCCATTAGTAATAATAGACCTCCTTTTTTTTTCTTCCATTAAGGCAGATGAAATACAGTCTGCAATGAACATACAAATGTTTTTGTACAATTTGATATCATGAACTGTAGTATTATATTCAAGTAACAATACATATAAAATTTCATTTGGCATGTGGGAAAATAAAATGAAATGATGAGTTTTGAAGCATAAACAGGATAAATAGATAGGATTCTACTTCATCATATTGAATAATTACATCCTGGCACAGTGCCCAAAGTATATTCATATCAATAGACTCTGGTGTACAGCACACTGCCATAGTCTAACTTCCTCAGACAAAGGCTAGATGACTCTGACAAACCAGAAGTCTTACAGCTTGCTATTGTCACAATATAGATGCCTGGAAATTCATTGAACTGCAGTTCATCATTACAGTGCATTAACAACATCCATAAATATAAAAGCTGTTAATTACACATGCTTTGTGTGAGTGTTCACATTGCACTGATTGACTGCATTCCTTACTTCTCCTCCCTTGCAATAGGTTCCCCTTCAGGGCTGCTCCTCTGCCTGGTTTAAGGACTGAAGAAGGCTGTCATCATTGCTTGCACCGTAAGGAAACACAGTGTTGTTTCCATTCAGCTACTGCTGTGAGGCTGAGCCATCTGTGCAGCTTACAAAGAATTTACACTTAGCAGACCTCTGCCTTCTGCTGGATTTTTCCCTTGGAAATATGCTTCTGGCAGTGTCTAAATGACTTTATTCTAGCCTACAGGAAACACTCCCAAAGCCCTACATTCTACCTTTTTAATAAAAAATTTAAAAGCATCAGGAACCTGATCCACACATCATAAAAGAAAAGGATCCAGTTCTTGGTTGCAAAAGCCACCTTGTCAGTCCTGCAGCAGATGCCACTGTTGGCTGCTTTTACTTGCCCTGCAAGTGCTGCCAAAGAGGATCCAAAATAAAATCTGTCATTTTCAAAATGCAGAATTTTTGTTTTCTCAGAACAGTCATTCTGTTGCGTGTTATCCTCCTGCCATGGTATCATTTATCCACCCCATCAAAAGTAATTTTACCCAACTCTCAGGTAATTCCATGGAAGTACCATCCACAAGATATATTGTACTGCCCAAATGAAACAATTTATAACCTGCTCTGGAATATTGCATTAGGAGCAACTTATTGAAGTGAACCATGAAAAGACTAAGTTAACCATACATAACTATACAAAATCCTCTTTACATTCCTTTTCCATTTCAACAGACCTGGCTCAGAATTACACTGTTTAAACCTCAGCATGAGAAGCAACTCCAAGTTAAAATCACTTCCTCCTTCAATGCAAACAGGACTGAGAGACATGCATATTACCCATGCAGCCACCAAGGTGTTGCACTGGCCTGCATGAACCCACAAGTAATACCAAAAGACAAGAAGAGCAAGCACAAGGACAAGAGACTTGCACTACCTGTCCTAGGGGATAGGGTTAGTACAGAGGACTGTATTTTGAGATGTACTTTTTCCTTGTGATACTGGAGACAGGACAGTGCCACTAAGCTGCAAAAGGCACAACAAGGCAGCTGGTGCTGGAATTAAGGTCTGGAGAAAGCCACAAAACAGGTCTTGCAATGGCAGAAGTGAGAACAAATCTCATGTCTATGCGTTATTTATTTCTTAGTAGACCTGGGAGAGATCCTTGTCTTAAGGCTTGTCCTGAGAGGAAGCAGACAGAGGTGATCTGTTTCCCAGTTGTTTCATTTCCAAAGAGAAAATGAAAACCCTACTTCAGTCTAGTACCATAAACCAAGCTTGCCTCTTTCTCAATCACAAGGTACTTCTCCTTTAAAGAAGTCCAAAAAGCATGTAGCTTTTCCCTTGCTTCTTACTGATGCTCAAGGACTTCTTTTACTGTGATTGCCTGTTCTGAAGTTCGACAATGTAAGAATTCCTAAAAATTATACAGCCAGCTTGAACAAAATGAGTTTCAATATCAATATAGACACAAACACAGAAGCTCAGAACTGTTAATTCATATTGCAGAAACTTCAGACACTAAAGAGTAAGGTCATTGTCAGTTGAAAATAGCACTCTGTCTCAGCTAATCTACTTTACTGGAATAATATTTGAAGTACAAGTGTAACTTTGTGCTAGTTGCACTGCATCTCTTCCATGACATAGAATGAGAAGGTTCCCTTTATAAGAAAACCATGAAGAGACTCAAAAGAGGCATGGCTCTCTGAAGAACTGGAATACATAGCTGTGGATCCATTCTCCTATAAGACATATTTTAAAATACAAAAGTGTAGCCCCCTTAACTAATTCTTTATATAACAAACCCAAACAAGAAGACAGCCCACCTCCTGTTTTAGGGCAAAAAAAAGAAAAAGGTCAAGAATTCATCAGTCTAAAACACAGAAATTAAAGGACATTTACATTACTTTGCTTTTCTTTTGATGGGACCTGAACTCGAAACTGATCCAATTGTAATCAGTTACTGTTCTAACATGATACAAGATTAGCAGGTCTGGTACTGGGCTTTTCATAGGCAGTCTAAGATCAGGCAGCTGTCTACACCTAGCTATAGCAAGGCTGTAGCTCACTCCCTCCAGGTCACGGTGTACCTTTCAAGTACTGTACAGAACACCCACTACAATCAATGACAGCTTCACAAAAATAACTGGAGTTATACCTGGATCTCTTAGCACATATACCGAAGGTTGAGGCTCTGTTTGGTTCAGTTTAGAACAATCTCCAATAGGTTTTAGTGTTCACTGAAAGGAAAAAAAAAGAAAATTTATTAAGGATAGCACAGATTTTTAAAACTGTTTGTGGCAAGGGCAGGCTAATCTTAAAAACTTTCCTTATATTAATGTCGTTTCACAGAGGATTTATAAGTATTCTGGTTTTTTATCTCCTGAAGTTTGAACAAAAGCAATGAAATGGGAATACTGCTTTACATGCTATGTATACGGATTTGTAAATTTCTGAAAGCCAGAAATGTCTCTTCTTCATGGAAACAAAGCTAGAAAGAAGAAAGGCTAATAGTTTAATTAAGAATATAGAATCATAGAATCACCAGGTTGGAAGAGATCCACTGGATCATCGAGTCCAACCATTCCTATCAAACACTAAACCATGCCCCTCAGGACCTGATCTACCTGTGCCTTAAACACCTCCAGGGAAGGTGAATCAACCAACTCCCTGGGCAGCCTGTTCCAATGCCCAATGACCCTTTCTGTGAAAAACTTACTCCTGATGTCTAGCCTAAATCTCCCCTAGCAGAGCTTGAGGCCATTCCCTCTTGTCCTGTCCCCTGTCAGTTGGGAGAAGAGGCCAGCACGCTCCTCTCTACAACCTCCTTTCAGGTAGTTATAGAGAGTAATGAGGTCTCCTCTCAGCCTCCTCTTCCCCAGGCTAAACAACCCCAGCTCTCTCAGCCATTCCTCATAGGCCTATTCTCCAGCCCCTTCACCAGCCTTGTTGCTCTTCTCTGGACTTGCTCCAGAGCCTCAACATCCTTCTTGTGACAAGGGGCCCAGAATTGAACACAGTAGTTGAGGAGCAGTCTCACCAGTGCTGAGTACAGAGGGAGAATAACCTCCCTGGACCTGCTAGTCACACTGTTTCTGATACAGACCAGGATGCCATTATTACTACTGACAATTAGAATAAAAATAGTCAGTTCTCTACCACTTTGAAAACACAATGATGCTTCTTCTAACCTGGCATTATGTATTACTCTTTCCCAGCAGAAAAAAAATAATACCACTACAAGACTGACTATATAACTGTATTTCCTGTTGTCATTCAGCAATCATGCCATTTTAAAAATACAACTTACATACTTTCAAATCAATTCTCCACTCCATTATAGCATTGTTGAAAGGTCTGGAATATGAACACTAAGACACCTTTTAATTTAAAACAATAAAAAAACCCTTGATATCCTACTCTAATTTCACCTTCTCCACATGGAGTCAAGCTTTTTTTAAACAATAGAGATGTAGGAACAGTGGCCAACTTGGCATTTGAAGGCAAATTCTGAAGATGAAGAGTGACCCACTTGAAGTATGCCCCACCTTAGATTTCAGAAAGCATTATCCCTTGCCTGACAGCAAGGCATGTGTTTCAAAACTTGAAATTGATGTATCTTTTTCTTAGCAAGGTTAATGAGATGAAAGGGATTATAAACCTTAACTATGAATGAGACCAAGATAAGTTTTTATTTCCAGAAGCTTAAGAAGACAGTAATGCACTATTGCTGTTCCTTTACAACATCACTGCAATTTACAGCAGTTCTGCTCTTTTTTTGTGTGTCAGTGAAAACTTTCCTACTATCCTTGTGTTCAAAGGGGATTTGCCAAAATATTCTAAAGCAGTGACAAGTGATATTCCTTTGGGACCAGTATTAGGATCAGTGACATTTAACATCTTTGTTAGAAACAGGGACTGTAGAATTGAGGGTACCCTCAGCCAGTTTGATGGTGAAACCAAGCTGTGTGTTGTGCTTTACACACTGGAGGGAAAGGGATGCCATCCAGAGGAACCCTGACAGGCAGAAAGGTGGGCCTGTGTTAACCTAACGAAGTTCAACATGGCCAAGTGCAAGGGCCTGTACCTGTGTCAGGGCAATCCCAAGCACAAATACAGGCTGGGTGGAGAATGGATTGATAGTAACCCTGAAGAGAACAACTTAGGGGTGGTGGTGGATGAGAAGTTCAACATGACCCAGCAATGTGTGCTCGCAGCCTAGAAAGCCAGGTATATCCTGGGATGCATCAAAACGAGTATGTCCAGCAGGTTAAGGGAGGTGATCCTCCCCCTCTACTCTGCTCTCCTGAGACATTACCTAGAGCACTGTGTTTAGTTCTGGAGTCCTCAGCACAGGAGGGGCTTGGATCTGTTAGAGCTAGACCAGAGGAGTACCATGGAGATGACTAGATGGCTGGAGCATCTCTTATATGAGGACAGGCTGAGAGGGTTGGCACTGTTCAGCCTGAAGAAGGGACAGCTCTGTGGAAGACATTATAGCAGCCTTCCAGTGCTTAAAGGGGTCCTACAGGAAGGCTGAAGAGGTTTCTTTATCAGAGTGCAGTGACAGGATGAGGCATTACAGTTTTATGCTGAAAGAGGACAGACTTACTGATTAGATACTAGGAGGACATTTTTAACTGTGAGGGTTGTGAAGCACTGGAATAGGTTTTCCAGAGAAATCATGGCTGCCCTGTTCCTGGAAGTGTTCATGGCCAGGCTGGATGAGGATTTCAGCGACGTGATCCAGTGGAAGGTGTTCCTGCCCATAGGAGATAGAACTAGATGATATTTAGGGTCAAACCATTCTATGATTCTATGGTTCTCTGTTTAGCAGTCCCATTAGACTCTCCCTTGATTTAAAGGATATATTATTGAATCAACAATCAAGAAGCTTTGTACCTCTTCTGGAGATGTACACTTTGTAGAGCCTTTTAGAACATTTATGTGTTTCTGTGCAAGCTGAAGCTTGGTATTGCAAAGGTTACATACCAGCAATAGAGTATGACAGCAGGCTTGTAGGTGACTGTACAGACAGGCGTCTGGTAGTAAAAACAGTCCCCTTGCTAGCGTTGCATACTGCTTCAACTTCTACCTACAAGCTCTGAGAGACTGTCTGTCAGTGACCTTGCAGATGGATACACTGCAACATAGCTAAAGGGTAAATGTGAGAAACCACAGAGCCTGCATTTAGACATGCATCACTGCTTGAATCAAGATCTATTTACAAGCCTCCTGTGGGTGAAGCATAACACTATCATTACAGCATCTGCCTGTTGTTCACCAGCACAGATAAGAGTACAGAGCATGCCCTCTAACCAGGACACAGCCTCAATGGCAGATCCAGGGAGGTGAAATTAATTGCTCTGAGCAATCATGTCTTTTAAAAGTCACTGCCTTGTGACTAACCCTGCAGTACAAAAAGGCAAAATCTATATTGAAGTCTCTTCTGATTTCAAGGTATTCTTCTTGTTCATTAGAAAAAAAAGAATTAGTAATATCTAAACCATGAATCAGCTACACAAGGGTCACTTGCCAGATGTTAGGAGAGTGCGGAGGAAGATTTCACTGAGGGCAATCCAACTAGTCAAAATGCCTGGCCTGTTCCTGAGAGTGGCCTCATGACCAGAATCTTTTGGGCTTGTGATGATGAACTGTTTGGGAAAAGGGACCGTATGTTACCTCTGTAGTCCCAGCATTTCCAGAATCCTGAAGCACTTTTGAAGAAGAGTTTCACATTAATATTTTCATCAATGGTACAGACAGTGAGACTGAGTACACCCTCAGCAAGTCTGCAGATGACGCCAAGCTCTGCGAAGGGAGATTTAGGCTGGACATTAGGAAAAACATTTTCACAGAAAGGGTCATTGGGCATTGGAACAGGCTACCCAGGGAGGTGGTTGATTCACCTTCCCTGGAGGTGTTTAAAGGACAGGTGGACGAGGTGCTGAGGGGCATGGTTTAGTGTTTGACCGGAATGGTTGGACTCGATGATCTGGTGGGTCTCTTCCAACCTGGTTATTCTATGATTCTATGAAGATGAGGGTAGGTGTTGCTACACCCAAAGGATGGGATGTCATTGAGTGGAACGAAGACAGACTAGAGAAGTGGGCCTGTATGAACCTCATGGGGTTAAACAAGACCGAGTGCAATGTCCTACACCCAAGTTAGGGCAATATATGGTTTCAGTACAGGATGGGGTAATGATGTGATTGGGAGTAGACCTGCAGAGGACTTGCAGTGCTGATTGATGTGAAGCTCAATATGAGCTGGCAGTGTGTGCTGGCAGCCCAGAAGGCCAATTGTATTCTGGGCTTCACTAAAAAGAAGTGTGGCCTGCAGGTTGAGGGATGTGATTCTGCTCCTCTGTTCCTCTTTTGTGAGACCTTATCCAGACTGTTGTGTCCGGTTCTAGGATCCTTAGCATAAGAAGGATATGGAGCTACAAAGATGATCAGAGGGCTGGAGTACCTCCCATACGAGGACAGGCTGAGAGAGTTGGGCTTATTCAGCCTGGAGAAGAGAAGGGAACTTGGGGGAAATCAATTTGGCAGGTACAATAGAATCAGGTGTTGAAAACCTGAGACAAACAAACCACACCTTCCTAAACACCCTTGATGGAGCAGCATGAGGTGGTCAGAACATAGTAGTTTCTCTCTGCCACTCCTTCTTGCTCACCTTCCCCTTGCTCTGGGCTCTTCCTCCAGGCTGCAGTATCTGTCAGGAAAACTATCCCAGCCTGAGCTCTCCACAGACAGCAGGGCAGATCTGCTTCAGCCCTGGGTGCTACTTGATGCTCTTGCCCTACTTAGTTCTTCCATCTCCCCTCCCACTCTTATTGCCTCACTCCTCTGTTCCTCTGGTGGTTTTACCCTTTCTTCCATACCTTTTGGCAGCCACAACCATAGCTGAGGGGCTGGACTGGTTGCAGCCAGTTCCAGATGGCTCCAAGGACCCACTGCCAGGTCTGGAGCCAGCTGGAACCAGGCATGATCAGTCTGGAGTGTCCCCCAGTAGATACACTGACAGTGACCTCCCTTCAGCAGACATCCTAGAACTGAGCTGAGACTGACACAGATTTACTTAGATATTAAAAAGGATGTGATGGAGTCAGAGAGGGGAAGTTAAAAATTGAAGCTGACTGTTGCAAGAGTTGTCTGCAAGGGATGTTAGCATAGTTTTGTCAGGTAAAGCACACAGCTATTTGTGCTTAGGTCAGATCCCAGCAGGAAAAGAGGAATCAGCAGTTTCTGACCTACTCACTCCCTGGCCTTTCGAAGGCATTGATTCATGCCCATCCTCCCTGATGGTGCTAATGGGAAGAGAAAGGCAGGCAGCCTGCCCCAGCCCTCTCAACCTTATCCCACTGGTGATATTGGGATCCACTAGTCCCAGGAAATCTTTCCCCCAGCTGAAAGCAGGACAGGTAAAAAACATGCTTGTTCTCTTCTTGGTCCACAAGATGGAACTACCCTAGAACACAGATAAACTGTCAACGTTTCTTCAAGGCACAGACATATCAATAATTTTCTTTCTCTTGATGCTGAAGATATAACATGCTGAGCTTCAGCTATATTCCACAACAAAAGAAGAGACAACTAAAGTTATGTCTCTGCTATTAAAAAAGAGACACTGCACAGCTGCTGGATTTGAAAAAAAATGACGCTGGTGTGAGCATGCAGGTAAACAGGAGCTGCAGATTTGCAGAAGGCAGAACTGGACAAAGAAAGGGCTGTAGCCACTGAGGCAACTGCTCTGCCTGAACTGTACCCATGGAGGTTTGTATTGCCTGTGCTGCCCTAATGAGGGTGTGCAGAGGAGCCTGGAGGTTTTGATTTTGACCTCTTTCATTGACCACAAGAGAATTGGGGTCTCCTATTCAGGATTCACACTGCAACAGGCACTTACTTGAAAAGCCAAGGAATGGATTAACACTGCAGCTTTATTTACAAAAGAATGTGTGGTATTAAAGGCAAGATGATTTGCAATACAAACGCATGGAGCATCTGGACTGATGCCTATAGTAAGCCTAATGCTGCACAATGAGTAAGTTTGGATTGATCTGAAGAACTCCTCTCTCAAACCAAATAAGATTTGCAGCCACAGCAAACAATGATTAATATAAATAAAATGTCTCTCACTAATAACTCTTAAAGAAAAGGCAGTTATAACCAACAGAAGATGATAGCACTCTCCTTGGTTTTGCTAGCTCTGCCACTTACAAAGGTCACTAATTCAAGAAGTAAACATGGTTTGGATGCCATTAAAGTCCAGTAATGCCATCACAAAGCTTGAAGTTGGGATGTGGTTCAAGTAGTTACTTAAACCTTATAGATCATTAGCATCTCAGTATGCCATAGTCCAAGCACCATAATATTTTATGGTAATACTTGACAAATGAGTACATACTCTCTCTCCCCACTCTGTTGCTATGATGCTTGAGAGCTCTGTTCAGGTTTCCTTTATGAATGGTTAAGAATCAGACAGTCTGAGAATGACAATGGTTCCCCATTGTGATGATACTTCTGTACACAAGAGTTTCTACAGCACTAGGCTTAAACTCTTGATTCACTGTCATCCATATAAATTCTGCCATCAGTTGCTATGCAAGGAAGGTTATGCCAAGGCTGGATGCTTCAGAAAATGTTTCCCACAGAGTTCCATACACATGCCTAAGTGACAGTGCTGTGTGTAGCAATACAGATCCCAAAGCACATTTTGCCACTTTTGATGAAATGCCTCCAAGACAACAGGCAGGCTTTTGCATACTCACACAGCTGTGAGTCCACAACAAACAGTTTCTAAATAGATTTCAGCTCTCACTGTTTGATCTGAAAGGCCTGGCTTCAAACACACAAGCCTTACAGAGCTTTTCAAACATACATATATTTGAAAAAGAGACAAGAAATCCTTTTTGTCAACCTGTTACTATTGCAAATGCAAACTAGAAATTGGTTGGAGATCAGAGCAGAACAACCAGTGCTCTGTTCTGAGGATTTGGTCTTTCACTCTAATTCAGGCTGGTTTGACTCATTTGGGATTTGTTTATAAGGATGTCACATAAAAGGTGGTTACATACTCATGGTTGTGGATTGTAGGACAGGCTTTTTGTGACCTGAAGAACAAGGTGGGGTTGGCAATTAGAGATGCTCCAGGCATAAGCACACAAAACATCAGAAATTTTATACGTGCAAACACATTAACTTGTTTCTTTACAGAGCCTTAGGGATCACTGCACCTAAGAAGAGTTCACCCTGGCAGGTAGCCTCACAAACCTATGTTGAATTTGCACACAAGGTTGCTCTTCTTAGGTCCTGGCTAAGAGGACAGACAGGTGCTTTGCCCAAATGCCACTCCATTTACAAGCTGTCTGCCTTTTCTGACACTAGAAATATTAGCTGCTGCTTATCTCATAATTATGACTTCCTAACAGCAAGAAAATATAAACATCTTGTAAGCCAGAGGTGCTTGCTTCCTTCTCAGGGTTACAGCCCTCTGCTGACAGCTTTCCTTCCATGTCTGCAGCAAGAACACCCTCTGAAGAGGGACAAAACATTAAGCTCACATCCTCATTAGTATTTCTTAACACAGAACAAAAGTTTTCCCACAGAACCTTTTAGTTGTGATTAATACTGTAAAGGCATTGATAGGCAAATCTTGGCCAGGCAAAAAAAGCACAAAACATTTTTCATGGATGTCACCTCCAATTTGACAATAAATTTGCTTCAGCTATTTCACTGTCTCTCTCTGCTCATGTGATTCTCTCTTTACTGAATTAAAGCCTAGTAAAAATATGATTGCTTTTCTCCTCTGTACACAGAAATCATATCCAACTTGGGAAGTCCTTGGACGGAAATGGCTCGAGGTGAAAGAACATTATAAAGAAGTACTATATACGTGCCATTCCAAGGCAGTGTGCTACCCTTTTCTGGATGCCTTACTGCATTACATAGATCTAGTCTGGTTAAGAATCCTGCACCAACGAAGAACTTGAGTGCAGCCCCAGATGGGAATTGCTTTTCAGATGGCCAGGTTTAAATCAACAGAATGATTTCTAAAGAAAGTCAAACATCTCTTCCAAAGTAATTATGCATGTTTGTTTTGGGTTTTTTTTTGGTTTGGTTTTTGGTTTTTTTTTTTNCAGAAGTTGCACTCCCAATTCTCTCACACATAGCATTCCCACCTTAACAGCAAAGGAAGTAAGTTTTGCCCACATGGTTTCTGGAAGCAAGCAGCAGAAGAACAAGGAAGAGCAAGAGCAGCAGCACCAACAAAAGCAAAGTTGTCAGGAGATCAGTCAGCAGAGGCAGTTAGCTTTTATCCACAGCTTGTGCAGGGGATGGACATCTATATGCCAGGACAGAATGATCAAGGCAGGAGAAAATCTCAATTCCCATACATGCTTTCAGTCTCTGCTTGCACCCGTCAGTGGGACTCTAGGCTGACTCCACTGATGACACTTTTGACCTCACCTTCTGCCAGCTGTGTTGCAAACAACTTGCAATTTCACTTAGCAGCTGAGGTTCTTTTTAAGGCTACAGTAGTTGGATACATGTGTCATTACTACTAGGAGGGTTACATTAAGCAAGTATTAACTCGCAGTCCCAAGGACAATGCTCAGTAACAGAAACCCTAAAGAATGTTGGAACAGAAAGCCAAAGAAAATCCAGCTGAGAAAAAACCCAACAGACTGTTTTAAGTGCCCTGTGCAAAATCTAGCAGCTATAAGCTGCAAAACCTAGCAGCTAACAAATCTGTCCAGATAAAAATCTGCCCACATCTTCCTTATTGTCTGTAGAGTGTGAAGACTTTCTACCTTCCACATGTCCTCATGAGTGCTTGCAAGATAAGGCATTGGTAGTGACTTTTTTCTTCAGAGGGCAAAACCTGTGAAGATCGCTCTCATCTGCCATTGAACGATTAGGACACACACAACCTAGCAAGGTCATAGGTGGAGTTAGTAGCTGAGCCTGTCCTTCTGAAGTTTTAAGGCCTTATTTTGATCATCATATCTATCCTTGCTTCCCTGAGACAGTTACAGATTACTAATCCCTGAGATGTCCTTTCTGTTCAATTTAGCCCAGTATGAACAAATGAATGGAGGGGCACTACAAAGGCCAGTTTTCAACTGGTCTCTGTTTAGTATCACAGGTCTATCTGGACACACCTATAATGAGAAACACAGCCCAAGCTACCCCTGCACTACACAAGTCACCAGAGCTTGTAGCCTTCTCTTTTAACATGACTCAACTTCTTTGCAGCTAAGAATACAGAGTGGATTAGAGAACAAGGCAGTTCTGTGGATCTAGTGAGTCTGACGGATGGTAAGAAAAATAAAGGGGACAACAGGACAGAGACCAAGGTACTGAATCTCAAAAAAGGAACTTGAAATTGAGGATAGCCCAAGTGCCCTCAGGCATCCACCTGTGTGAAGGAACCAGCACATCAAATACCTGGCCCCAGACGGCATTTTATCACCCAGTGCCCTGTGTGAATCAGTAAACTAACCTCAATCTCTTTAAATGTGACTGGATCAGATCCTTGCTTTCCTCTCCCATTTGTTTTTCCTAGCTTATCTTCTTATACATCAGAAGGTTTGATCTGGTGTTAATGCTTGAATTTCGCATTGAAACATGAGATTTTCTTTCACTTCTGGGCAACTCGAATACCACTCAGTAAGCTACAAACAATACTTCTGGTTTAAACTGCTCCTTTAACTCTGTGTGCTATGGAAGATGGCTGAACATGGAACAGCAGCTTTTAGAGACCCTGTGAATTTCCAACAAACACACTTCCAAACAACAATCAATGTTTAGGTTAGGATCAAAGAAAAGAATTTATTATTAACTATATGCTTACAAATGATTGCCATGCTACATACCTCTGTTTTGCTCAGACAACACAGAAACTTTAAAAATAATTAATTGAATTAACAACCTAATGCAAGAACTGATTAAATCAGTTCTTCCCTGGAGGCTGAATAAGAAAGTGGATAGTAAAGAATTTACCCTATATCATAACACATATCACATTTTTTAATGTTTTGGTCTGCTGCTTACCAGAGGCATCAGTGAAGGAGGTAGCTAGAAAACTTCCTTCCCTGGTCCATGAGAAAAACTGGCAGTAATGACCTAGTAAAAAGAAAGACTAAAGGCATCAAGAAGGACTTCAGGGTCATTGGGAAAATGATGGAGGGCTCTGCAGCACAGGTCTTGTTCTGCTCCATCCCAAGGCTAAATAGTGTGGACCCAGAAGTTACAAAGACCACCTCGATTAATGCCTGGCTCTGAGCCTGGTGTGAGGAAAGGGGCTTTGGCTTTTTTGATCACAGGGTGGTTCACGCACACCCTGACAATGTTGCTAAGGTTGGGACACATG
>WAAB01006816.1:7273-18757 GCA_013389865.1 Piaya cayana
TTTGCTATTGAGTTTAAACATCCACACAGATAATGCGTTAGGGTTGTAAACATTTGCTTCTGGTAGATTAACTTGGTTGTTACTCTATTTGTCCGCTGGTACTTGAGAAACTGAAAGCGGAAACGAGTAGAAAACAAAGGGAAACAGCTGAGATTGTGTTCACCCTCTGAAGTAAGTAAATCAAAAGCAAATGAATATCCCAGATAATGTAACTGATGATATTAGGACTACACAAGATCCTTCCAAAACATGGAATGAGCAACTCAGTCTGCCCGTTGCTTGTGCTGTTCTTGTTTAAATGTCGTTGAAATAGCAGCATGCCAAGAAATATAAACGGCAAACACAGCACTTTAATAAACACAAAATGAAATAAAACAAGCCAGAACGGGTCTGTTGGCTCTTGCACTTTTTTTTTCAGGATGGAGGGTTGGGGGTAGGGGTCATGCTGGGAGGGTATTCTTTCTTGCACATATTTGCCTGGTGCTGATTAACAGGAGTGAAGTTAAAAATCTTTCTGTGACTTGTTACAGGCTATAATCTTCATATTTAGGGCCTTGCACTGCTCTCAGTCTAGTCACACGATCCCCATTAAGGAGCATAGAAAGCCCTGAGGAGTTTGTATAATAGGCTTTAATAGTGCCTATGAAACGAAAATCTCCTTAATTGTGCCCAAACTGTCTTTTCTCACATTTTGCACAAGGACCTTGGGTACTAATGTCTTTTGCATCACATAATCTATTGTTCTTTAAGAGTAGTCATGTAAATATGGGCTTAAAACAGATCTAATTATTAGATCAGATCAGCTGACTAGTCAGATAAAACAGCAATTACAGAAGTGTCAAGGACATCTCAAATGTGAAGAAAATGAGTGACACTCTTCCTTCTCCCCCAAACTAGCCACAGCCCCGTCACTCTCTCCCACATGCTCCACTGTTTGTCAGTGCCTTGGTTAGCATCTCTGAACCTGTGTTGCCCTGTTTTGTTTCTGCTTCATTCAGCCAAAAGCCCTTCTGAGTTGAGGCTCCTGCTTCAAATCCCAAAGGTTTGAGTCTTTTCCAGCATGTGGGAGAAAGGCTATGGTGGTTTCCCTCTCCCTAATCATAAATGTCACAAGCGTGATCACCCCATGCTGGTGCGGATGGAGAGTCTTCATCGATGGAAACAGGGAAGCAGATCAGAGAGCTTCTTTCCAAGCAAAAGCAGCCCCCAGGCCATGCCACCCCAGCCCCTGCCACTGCCTTCCTCCTCCCCTCGGAGCAAGCTCCCACCTGACATTTTAGAAAAATAATGCTAAGTAGAAAATGATGAAAGCGTAGTACCTGTAAATTACCTCACTAATAGTATTCTCTCTCCTGGGACCTATAACGCTGCTCAGCCTGCAATTTAGTCATCCTTGCAGGCAAGCTCTCCTTGTTTCCCGGTTTTGTTCATCAGGCTCATCCAGAATACTTGCTAATTTCTTTGTTTTCCTCCAAGCTAGCAGTTCAGGCCTGCCAAGCACTAAGCTCTCTGAGTTCTCTTTGGGAAAATAATTAAGCACATGCTTGACTTTAAGCCTGTGAAGCTGACGGCAATTAGGAAAAAGGCAAGTTTTACAACACTTTTTTTTCTTTTTGCTGGCAGTTCCTGAGGCAGGTGCCATCAACTGTCCTCTAGAGACCCTTGTTTCTCTCCATTAACTTATGAGGAAATCCTGACAGCCCGTACACCAGTAAGAGCAGTCTGAATATACCAGCCAAGACATAGCATGTGCATGCCTTGAGTAGGGTATTTTGACTCACACAGAAGATAAGTCAAATGCTATTTTAAGCATCCTTTATTGATTCCTGTATAATTTCCTTTGCCCTTCCTGTGGAAGTTCCTTCCTTTCCAGTAACACCAGCATTTGAAGTAGCACATCAATCCCTATTATGTGTCAAACCTGACTCTTTTTTTTCCCAAGCCTCAGCATGATGCGGAAACTCTTAAACACAAAGTCTTCCTGTAATTTAAACACCAAACTGTATGTGTAATTCAAATAAGATGTGGTGAGTACTAATGAAGTTACCCTGGGCTCAGCAGATAATGCAACTTTCTGGATTATTTGTGGAAGGGTCAATACAAAACCACAAAATACTTTATCTTGCCAGAGAGAAGAAGGAAAGGCTCTATGAAGGCTAAACTCTAAACGACTTCAGCTCTGATGACTCTGTAACACCCCTTTTGTTGCTCTGATTTATTCTACCCTTCTCAAAATTAGAGGAAAATGTCATTATTTACAATTAATTATACTTGCTCTTAAGAAAGCTGGTTCTCTAGTCCCTCAAAACTTCTTGGAGGAGTTGCTCCTTTTAAAGCTCTTCCACCAGCAAAAAGAATTGATGTTTAAGTCAAACCACAATAATGGAAGCAGTCGGCCACTAGTTATGAAAGTCGAATTTAAAGGTGAAAGCTAAGCATCAAATTCCAGCACCTTCTGTGTCACAATAAACAAAATCAGTCTGTGTGAGATGAAGAGTACACAAGTGGTTTGGGTCTCAGTGTCAGTATATGTTACACGAGAGCTTTTTCAACTAAGACCTGTCTGTGCTCACTTATCCATAAAGAACAGAGTCAAGCAAGTGCAATGCAGTTTGCTCATTAACTATTTTTCCCTCGTGCATTTCTTATTGGTATGCCAGCCTTTGTCTAAGGATGCAGCAAGCTCTATCCATTTTGTGTGGGCTGACAGCAGACAGAAAAGACCCTGATCATTTTCACATCTTAAGGATGAATAGCAAGACTTTGTTGCTTCCACCAAAGGTCTTAGGGCCACATTTTTAAGAAGCATCCAGCCCTGTAAAAATGCCAAGAGACACTCAGTTGGATTAAAAATAAAGCTAAACTGGTTTCTTTGCTTTTACTAAGCATGACATATGTGGCCCTAATCTGTTGGAGCTACACACGAAGTTTTCATTGCAGAAACTGTGAACAAAAGCATTCAACACAACCACACTGAAGGACAGGAACCCGCCACCTCCACCAAGTTCACAAGCTGCTGTGCATGTGTGAACCAGAGGGAGATGGACAAGCGGAGGAAGATTTAGCTATGTGTGTGTATCAGGGAAGCCAGCTATGAGTCGTAATGTTCTGGATCTGTGTCTCTTCCACACTGGGCAAAATCCTCCCATACACAGGCATCTTTAGGAAATTAAGGGGTTAAATAAAGTGGTGATGCCTGTAACCCTGCTGTGCTTCCCAACAAATACTACTTTTTGCCCATCACCTGGGTAAGGGCACCCCAGGTCCATGTTGAGCTGCTCAGTAAAACAAGGACCTTATTTTGACTTCCTACTGCCCAGGTTTGGTGACACAAATGTGAAGCCGATACACATGAGAGAAAGGAAAGGGACCAGTTTTTCCTCCTGAGGATATAATGACAACCAACGAAGTATGGGAAAGCTGGGTCAGCTTTTCATTAAAGGTGTTTTCTGTCTAGTTCTATGTGAGCTTCAAAAGACTTGGAAAGAGACTTGAAATATTTGATCAGTGGGGATGAATTAATACACTCAACATGACAGAAAGAGTTTTCTGTCCTCATGCCTAAGCGACAGTTTGGGTTTTGAATACCAAGACCAGATGCTTAACAGATAATTCACAGGCTGCAATATTTTTATCATTTTCTTCTAAACTCCGAATAGTTTAAAATTCTTCGTGAAGATCAAGTAAAAGATGAACTCAACTGCTAAGCAGCTTGCTCAGAAATTTAGCAGTCTACCTTGCTGCTCAGTTCTGAAATGCTTTAGATGAATGTTCTTCTGCAACACCCGCCCTGGCTTACACGGTGTGCATCAGGACCATTATAAATAAGTTGTGAGTTACATTGGTCTGACATGGTATTTATGAAAAGATCATATTTGCTCCTTTGAAAGAGCCACCCAGCAGAAACTCTGGCTCTTGTACAAAGGCATTTATTCAGTGCATCCCCTTTAAAGGTCAGGAAAGAAAACTGAGAAGATGGGTAATTGCAAAACTGTCTCTGGAAATGTGCTCTTATCTCCTGGACAAGAGGGGAATGCCAAGAAGGCAGGGAGGTGAGCTAAAGCAGGCTGGGGGAAGATGCAGATTCCAGGGCCCTCACGTAGGCAGATGTTACAAAAGGAATTCCTTCTGCCCTCGCCTGCTCCGAGGAGTGCTGTGCTGTCTCTGGCTAGCAGCGGAGGCATCCAAGGGAGGAAAAAAAGCCATAAACCATTCACCCCACCTAACAATTTTTGCAAGAGTGGGAACTGGGAGGAAAAAAATAATTCTGTATTTTAAAAAAGGCATTTGGGCTACCTTGTTTTGGTATGGACTATCCTTTTAAATCCCAAATAATTCTTCCTTTTCAGGCATGAAATCTGATCTGACAGATATTTCAGTGCTAGACCTTGTTTTCTGTTTCTGATTTAAGGAGATTTTTTTCCCCGGTGTTGCTTGGTGTTTCCAGTTAATAACTTTAAAATAACCTAGTGTTGTTTTATTCCCTCTTTCTTATTTTTTTTTCTCTGAAATTGATATAACTTTGTTTTGGCTATTCCAGTACTTCTTATCCGCATTCTTACCAACCCTCAAGTGATACCTGTGAAGCACTTGCTGCACATTATTATATGACAGTGAAGATCGGTGTTTTGCTCCATAATGTATGGAAGCACCTAACTAACTTCTAGTATCTCTCTCCTCGACTTCATTGGGACTTATAGCCTCTGCTGGCTAGAACATTATTGTACACCTACAAGCCTTAACCCTTTGCCCCGTGACTGGGCTTGTATAGATGCACTGAAAGGCTCAGACCAATCCATCACCAAGTGTGGTGCAAGCTTTTAAACCAAACTTTCTGGGCCAACTCTGAATCAGGCACCATGGTGCAGGAAGGAAGAAGGATGGTTGGGACTGATCACCTTGCAAAGTGGAAAGTTTCTTCCTCAGGAGGAGGTGCTCTTGTTGCAGGCGCTGCTTGCTCTTGTGATTAAGTATAAATTACAGTTTCTGAGTTTCTGGCATTGGTGAAACTTACTGAGCAAAGGGCCTAGCACAGAGGTGCAGGGAGGCACTGGGTATCATCAGTATCCACAGATCCTCAAATGGAAGATGTCCGAGGACTCCTGAAGCAGCAAAATGTCTCCTTCACAAAGACCAGATGAAGGTGTCATTCTTTTGAAATCCTAAGATGTACATAATTCCTCCATATACACCAGTAGGTTCTTCTGTTTTCCTCATCTAGAAATAACATAAGGAAATGTCAAAGCCTGTCTGGAGTTAGGTGACAGCCTAGCAAGTTAGGTGTGTGATGGAGGTCCACATTTCTTAACTGTAAAATGAGAGAGGCAGAGAATGCCAGTGAGAACAAAAAATCAAGGGAAATAAATGATAACTTGTGATAGCACTCTATAGCCCCCACAATTTCACATCTCCTGTAGCAAGTTTGCAGACAACACTAAGCTGGGTGGAAGTGTGGATCTGCTGGAGGGTCAGGAGGCTCCAAAGGGATCTGAACAGGCTGGACTGCTGGACAGAGTCCAATGGGATGAGGTTTAACAAGGCCAAAGGCCACGTCCTGCCCTTGGGGCACAACAACCCTGAGCAGCTACAGACTGGGAGAAGCCTGGCTGGAAAGTTGCCTGGAGGAGAGGGACCTGGGGGTGTTGGTTGACAGCAACTGAACATGAGCCAGCAGTGGCCCAGGTGACCAAGAAGGCCAATGGCATCTTGGCTTGTATNGGGAATGGCCTCAAGCTCCACCAGGGGAGGTTTAGACTGGACATCAGGAAAAAAATTCTTCACAGAAAGGGTCATTGGGCACTGGAACAGGTTGCCCAGGGAGGTGGTTGATTCACCTTCCCTGGAGGTGTTTGAGGCACTTGTGGATGAGGTGCTGAGGGGCATGGTTTAGAGGTTGGTGGGAATGGTTGGACTCGATGATCCGGTGGGTCTTTTCCAGCCTGGTGATTCTATGGTTCTATGATTCTCCCTTTTATTTACAGTATTGGTGGAGTAGTACTGCTGCATAAATCTGAACTGGTCAGAGAAAGCAGAATTAAACCCCAAGGTGTTTGTTCCTGAACTGAGCTGGGCCATGTCACCAAGAGCAGTTCCTGCCCTGTGCTCTGGTTGGTGGGTGCAGAGCTGAGCCAGGGCAGAATTGCCCAGGGCAGGACAAGGCCTGAAGGTGAGAAGTGTGGGCACCACCACCAGCATCGTTCTGGCCCCACTGCAGCCTTGGGAAACCTCTCTGTGTCCCCACCCCTGTTATTGCTTTTATTGCCTTCACAAAGGTGTTAATTGCTTCACGCTTCCAATGGCTCTTCTTTTAATAAGATGTGACTTCGTCTGCTGTATGCCCAGCCAGCTGGAAATGTTGGGTTTTGCTGGTGCTTGCGCCAATGCAGCAGAAGAGAGCCAGCCACAAATCAAGCAGTAAAACATGGAAGTGCCAAACGGGCTGGGATGTACAGCTGTCTCCTGCCAAATGAATGAAACATTAGCATTCTGCTCGCCATCTGATGTCCATGACTGTTAGGGCAAGAATAAAATATGAACTTAAAGCATTTACACAACAGCCATCAGGCCATAATGAGATTTCTATCCTGTAGTCTCTCAGATATTTTAGGCTGTCAGGCCCAGCAGTTCACAGCATATGGTTTAGATTTACATATTACATGTATCAGACTTAGGGCATACATCTGGAAGGATTCATTTAGAATGGATAAAGGTGGGCTGGTGTGGAAAAATCTTCAGATACTTTCTTCTCCTTCTCCTCTTCCTCCTCCTCCTCCAACTCTTCCTCCTCCTCCCTTCTCCCTTCTCCCTTCTTCCTTCTTCCTTTCTCCTCCTTCTTTCTTCTCCCTTCTCCCTTCTTCCTTTCTCATTCTCCTTCTTTCTTCTCCTCCTTCTTTTTTCTTCTTTCTTCTCCTCCTTCCTTCTTTCTTCTTTTTTTTTTGCCTTCTTGTGTCCCACCTAAAACACACATGTGAAGTCCTACCTCATTTCTGTCCCTGGAAAGGTTACAGTAATTACTAAATTACAAACCTTCCCTCTTCAGTATTCCTAAACAAACCCACAGGAAAAACACTGCAATTAAGCAGAAGGAAGCTTAAATGTTGGTATGGCTACTTCAAACAACTGTGCCAGAAAACTGTTTATTTGTGGATAAAAAGCCAAGTACTATTATTTAACCCTCTGCATCTATCTTAGTGTTTTAACCACCACCACCTGCAACTATACAGATTTGAAAAGCAAAGCTACACAGTAAACTACCTGCCTCATCTAACAAATGGTGAATAAAAAAGGGGAACCTGGAGGCGACACATGGGGAAACCTTTTTCCCACTTAAATTTGGGTCTCTGCAGGAGCACAGGCTGGTGCTTCACTGGAGCACAAATTCTGCAGCGCTGTGGTGGCATGTTTATCCTCCACAGCTGTGCCAGTGGCAGTGTGTCCGTGTTGTTTCAAGCCAAATGCGTGGCTTTTACGACACAGGTCTGGGCTCTGCCAAATGGGCTCTAGCAACTGCTGTGATAGATCCTGACGTTCTCCTCGCACGCGCTTTCCTCCTTGTATGAGTTACACTTTGTTGGGGAAAGATAAGAGGGAGGGAAGACTTGCAGCTTGTGCTGCACAGAGGAGTCTCCCTGTCGGTGTCCCTGGAGCTCCTTGTGGAGCTATGCAATGAGGAGGAGCGCTGGCGCTGAATTTACCACAGCTAATAACTATCATTTTATCCTTTAGGTTTTTAATTTACAAGTGGAGAACACCCGCAGTCCTCTCGGTGGCTCTGCCCATTACTGAAGATCTTCAAGAGTCCTATTTGTATCCAGACAGGGAGACTAGATCCTTAATTCACTTATGAAAGGGCTTTGAAAACGTATCTATTTAATGCTGTTGAGAAGTGGGAGCCATGTAAGGGATGTAAAGAAAGTAATATGAGCCCAGCAGAGACCTTTTAGCTTTCTAGGAGATTAGAGAAAGCTGAACATTTGGATTTGGGTATAAGCTGAGTAACAGACTGTGCAGAAAGTCAGCATGAATTCGGCACTGCTGGAGTCTGAGGATGTGATGGGAGAGAGTAGCAGGTCAAAGATGATTAATAAGCTGTAGTTGTGTGAGAGCAGCCTGATGGTGGTGGTGTCTGTGGCAAGCAAGGTGTGACTTCAGGAGAATCAATATCACGCTTTGCTAAGGCACATGTTTATTCAGAAACAACTAAAGAAGAGTGCAGAGTGTCTGCCCCTTGCAGATTACCTCGCTATTTATAGAAATCTCTCACACACCTTTAAAGTCTTCTCCTTTCAGGCTTCTCTTTCTCTTAGTGAATATAATTGCCTCACCACAAGAAGGATTTTGAGGCTCTGGAGCGAGTCCAGAGACTAGCAACGAAGCTGGTGAAGGGACTGNTGCTGAGGGACATGGTTTAGTGTTTGGTGGGAATGGTTGGACTCGATGATCCGGTGGGTCTTTTCCAACCTGTTTATTCTATGATTCTCAAGGCCACTAACCCCAAATCAGCATCACTGGGAGGATCAACTGGGAACCACGTGGAGCCAGGGGGAGGAGGACATTTGGGCTCGGTTCTCAGGGAGCATCCAGTGTGCCCCACCAGCATGTCAGAGAAAGTGAGCTTTAGTCAAGAAGGCAGCAGCAGATTTAATTCTGGGGTTGCTTATATCTGTGGTGTGACCAAGTTGAGCGTCTTTAGCCTGGGGCCCTTTCCTTTATTTATTCCATGGTGTCTTGTGTCTGCTATAAAATGCCTGCTATTGGCTAACTCTTAGTAGGTTGCATTTTATACCGCATGCCTATGTAGCATTTTTTACAAATTAGATTTTAAGCATTATCGTTCTCCACGAGGATTTGGGGACGTTTACGTCTGCTCTTGTTCTGGGAACAACCTTTCTAGTATTAGCGGACAAACAGCACAGGCCTGAGGCAAACTCTAAAGCAAAGCAACAAGCTCATTCCAGGGAAGACTTTGCTTGACACACTGTTTAAAGGCAACCTCTGAGGAGACAGTAACAGCTGCCCTCTTTGACTTGAATGCCTGGGATATTTAAAAACCTAAGTAAGCTGCTTTTTCTTGAGAGGTGCTGGATGGACAATGTCCCTTCATTCATCAAAATAAAAAGATGCTAAATATAGATCTCAGGGCTTGCACCAGGGGCTCCAAATTTGAAAGGACTGTCTGAGATTCTTGCTGTCTCACTGGTTCATTTCCTGGTGGCTGTGACATAAACTGGGACGTGAACCACTTTCCGCTGCTCTCAGTCCACAACATGTCTGTATTTATAGACACATGTAGCCGAGAGCAGAATCTAGGCCACCAGGGACTGTGGCAAAATGCAGACCCAGAGACATTAAGAATTCACCACAGATTGTGCTTATACTTAGTGAGTGTCCTTGTGCACGCTCTAAGTTCAATGCAGATTTCAAGTGGTACGAGTTGATAACAGCCTTTCATTGAGGGTTAACTCAAATTACTCAGTTTAACTTAAATTACCTCGGGTTAAAAGCATGAACATGTGTAATTACCACAAATCATGTGGTGCACTGACTAGTTTGTGTGACTGAAATCCTCCCTTCTCCTCCAGTCTGTCGCTGAAATTCACACCGTGGCTCAGGGCTGGATCCTGGCCTTACTGCCCCAGTGTGAAAGGCAGTGAAACCAGACCCATGAATAAGAAAATGTTAGTCTGTCCCCTCCTAAATACCTCTCAATGCCTCTGAGATGTAGTTACATGCAGTTACTGATATTTCTCACCATTCGTCATGCTGTGCACTTTTAGGAAAAACTTTCTAACCCTGTTACCTCTACCTGAGGTCTTTTATTGGACAAAATGCTATTCTGATTTAAAAGGTGCTGGTAGCCAAATAAGCCTTATTTATCTCCAAATATGATTTTGAGAGGAGGAATAGAATGTTCAACTCTGGTCTTAGACAAGCTTAGGCTGGCTCAGCAGCCAGGACTTTGGCAGGAGCTGTGTGAATCCAGCCATTAATCCGTATAAATAGCACATCAGTATTTTTAGAAAAAAAAAATTAGAAGAGTTTTATTTCCTCTGTTCCAATTTTCTATCCCTACTGTAAAGTGCTATTGAATAGGACACAGTCAATATTTGCTTGTTAATAGGAAGCACTTGCGTGGCCAGACAGGTTTACATTTTGAATGGGAGTGGTTTAAGATGAGGGTTGGGAGTTGCCTCCAAACATTGCTATTATTTCTTTAATGGAATATACAGCTTGCCTCCCTCTTTAAATAGCAAAACAGCTCTGTTAAACCCATTATTAAAGCTTGCAAGCCTTCCTCAGGCCCATAGATGGCATATTCCAACTATTTGTGTTCTGTGAAACTACCAGTGGGATGGAGAGCAGAACTGGAAGAAGTTAAAACTTAAATATTTCTTCACAGGCACAATGGAATGGGAATTTTTTTCCTTGAAATTCAAAGATGGAACAGCGAGGAGCTCAGAGGAGACCTGGTGAAGGCCCATAGTAGATTCTCACCAGTTACCTCTTGTCTAATGACAGACAAGAAAAGTGATATGATGGCACAAAGCGTTTATGTTTCTTGAATACAAAATCAGATTGGAAAATGAGGCACAAAATGTCGTGCAGATTGGAATTACAAAAACAATGCACCACCAGTGTATCCTGGAAGTACCACAGACTCTCTTCCATACTAGTTTTACAGTGGTCCTTGCTGCACTGGCTAAGCTGTTGAGGGCTAATCAAGTGTTAAACCAATGAGTGGCCTTCCCAGACAAGAAAGGCAACAGAAGGAAAAGAAACAGGACCAGAGCTGAAGTCTTTTCTCTGAGAGAGCTAGTGGTTAAGAAATCTGACAAGAATAAAAGATGGGCAAAATGAAGTGGGACCCAGCTGACCCTTCTTGGCCTTTGGTCTTGAGCTTCTATGTCAAAGTCTAATCCAAAAGCCTGAGTAAAACAAAAATTGTGTCTTCCTCTCCCATCTCAATTTCACACAAATTATGCATGCAGAATCTGTATAAAGGGTAAGGGAGATGGAGACAAATAGTGAAGTCATTTGGCAATTAGTTATGGATGAGCAGGCTGGTTTGTGCGAAGAGAAGAAAAAGATCTTATGTTCTCAGAGCATTTTACAAGCAGACAGAATTATTGGCCTGCTGTGACCATTGGTGCTGTGTTCTGGTACTGAAACACTCACGTGAAAACACAGGGAACAAACCAAAATCAGCACTTGGCAGCCTTCAGCTGCAGTAATCTGTCAGAGAGGATGTTCAGGATTTTTCGATTACCTGAGTCCAACGCAGAAATCAAGTTCACTCCTAGCCCACTAAAATTGATGCTCAAGGCTGTTACATACTTCATTACGCAACAGGAAGGAAAAATCATGCATGACATCACTGACAGGGCAGTTTTCAGTGTCTTCAGATACATCTCTGCAGCCACAATAATATCTATGACAGCTCATGGTCTCCAGTTCCCAAATCATAGAATCACCAGGGTGGAAGAG
>WAAB01006818.1:0-17877 GCA_013389865.1 Piaya cayana
AGACTGTTTAGTAGGGCTTGTTGTAATAGGACAAGAGGGAATGATTTCAAACTGAAGGTAGATTCAGACTAGTTATAAGGAAGGAAATTTTTAGGCTGAGGGTGGTGAAACACTGGCACAGATTGCCAAGAGAAGTGGTAGATGCCCCATCCCTGGCAGCGTTCAAGGTCAGACTGGCTGGAGCTCTGTGCAACCTGATTGAGTTGAAGATACCCCTGCTCAATGCATGGGGGTTGGACAAGATAAACTCTAAAGGTCCCTTCCAACCCAAACCATTCTGTGATGTTGTGATTCTGTGAATAGTATCACAAGAGAAATAAAGCTTCTGCATCTTTTTCAGTGGAAATCTGTTTCCATCTGCGAGAAGACAGAATTATTCTGGTACTCTAAAGTTTCAATGTCCTGTTCAATATAATGTTATATATACAGATGTGTATACACGAAATTAAAAACTTTTAAATTTCTTTTGTTCTCTAAACTTTGCTTCAAAGTGTCATTCTTTGTGTCTGAATATATTTGTTGCATAAAGTCTTCAAAACACTATATTGGCAACAAGTTTTCTTTGAAAAATATTTTATGTATTTCAGGATTTTATAACAATGTATGTGCCCCTGAGACTGAAGGCAATAGCTGAAGTTCGCAAAGAATTTTAAAGGCAAAATATTTAGAAAAAGTGCAATGACATGATGAGTCTTTTCTCATTTTGCATTTACATGCAAATAGGCATTCTATAAAATAAACTATATATTAATCAACATTTATCAGAACATCTTGGTTGTGGGATTTTACTCTGTGCCCTATTATGAAGACTAAACATTGGTAGCATAAAATGTAGACATTCTATTTTTTCTTTCAGGCCCAACTCGTCAAATGTTTCTAGATTTAGTACTGTGTTAAGCTGCCAAGAGAGAAGATAATTTGTCCCTGTGGTTAGATGATATTGCACTACTTAGGTGTGTATCAACCTTTAGGCTTAAAAGGAATATGAGCAACAGCTTAGAATGGCAGAAAATAAGAGAATCAACCAAGAAACGAGTGCCTATACCTAAGAACTTATTTCCCAGGGAGGGGGGAAAGCAATAACAAAACACCACCTTCCAGGTAGCTTAAAATCACCAGAGGAATGTGGACAGAAAAAAAAAAAAAAAACCCAAACAAATAGCATAGGCTGTTTTTATCGTCCCATGCTTCAAAATAAACAACTCATTTTATGATAAGTTTCTTTAATATTTCTGTTTGCTTCACAACATGAGGCTGTTTAATGAGTGATAACTTCCATAATGTTTCTTACTGCAATATAGTCATCAGCCTGAAACAAAATGCTATGAAGAAGAAAAATAAAGTCACAGTAAGATGAAAAACACACACGTTTTCTAGGGGAGAATATTAAAATATAAAAATCAGCAAGGATATTTGCATATAGAAGATATCAATATGCGTCGTGCTGTCCTTTTTCTTTCTCCTTTTTTTTTGTAACTTCATCTAAATTACGATTAAACCAAAGGCTAAAGGGTAAATTGACAAACAGACCTGCAAAAATCTATGCATGATAGAATTGATCTTAGAAACTCTATGAACTGCTGTGATAGTTAATTTCTTGAAATCCATTAGCAAAAAATGCAAAGTTAGGGACTCGCAAATGTAGCCTGGCCTATTTCCATTGACTTTTTCTCTTTGTTCTGTGAACAAACTGAACAATGACCTGTGATGAATCCTCAGGAGATGAGTTGTTGAGTGTGCTTTCATGGTAAATTGCCTAATTATTTCATTTCTTCCCACCAAACCCATATATATTTGTGTGTATTGTAGTGTTATGAAAGTGCACATGGTTGTTGCAGTTAGTTGGGAGGAATTCAGGCAGCTAAGCATAGTGCACCTTCCCTTTGTGTGAATTTTCTCCTTTTGCTTGTAGCAGACAAAGGCATATCTTCAATAAATGTGAATGTGAATGAAAAATATTGAATTTTCTTCCTTTTATTCTGCTCATTCTTCCAGAAATTTTTTTCTTTGAGATAAAAAGCTACATTCAAACTTATATTTTGTTAAAATAAAAGTCATCTTGGGTAATAGTGGCAAATGTGAGTGAGTGGGCAGATTGTAATGCACAGATAATAAGTATCAAAAAGAAGATAGGGTGGGTATTGTTGCTTCTTTTTTCTTTTCCCAAGATAGTGTATGTTATATTCACAATTTCATCTTAAATCTAGTTGATGCTATAATTTACTGCAATTAACCAACACATCATCTAGATTTCAAGCTTCCCTCATAAGTTTGTTAGCAATATTTAATTATCTGAATGAAAAAAAATTATTTCAAAAGAAAACATATGAACAGATAGATGGAAGGAGTTAAGAATTAACTATTGACAAGAGTCCAGGTTTTTTTACTTTTTTTTTGTATTATTTACCTGGGATTTTTCATCTCTCATAGCAAAGNGAACAGATAGATGGAAGGAGTTAAGGATTTACTATTGACAAGAATCCAGGGTTTTTTACTTTTTTTTGCATTATTTACCTGTGATTCTTCATCTCATAGCAAAGACGCAATATTACTATGGAGACCAAATATCTTTGCAATTAATCTGTTTTCCTCAGAAATTTAGACTTTATCTATTTTACCCACTGAAGAGTGAAACTGAGAAGTGAAGACACCGCAGTGTGGATCAAAGAAATAATGGGGAAGAAAATATTCACTCTTTCCTGAGATATCCCTTGAAGCATACATGCTTATTGTAAAGCAAGATAAATCAGGAAAAAAGGGGAAAGTAAAAAACTAGCCTCAGGCAGACTTATGATTTATATAGGTTTTATATATGGCTGTATTTTCTTCTGCTCAATGAAAGATAAAAAGAGAACAAAGCACTTGGCATTTCAGTTGGTTGTTCTTTGTGTGATTGTTCCCCACCACTATTCCCTACTCAAGGGAACGGAGCAAGGGCTGGACTTCTGGAGGTCTAACTCAGGATAAGAGACACTGAAAGCTAATCTGAAGAGAGATTTGAACAGAATTTTTCTGAAGAATGTTCAATACTACTTTTTCTATGAGTAATTCTGTCACAAAGGTGATGAAGAAATCTTTCTTATTGAACCCAGAAGAAGTCAGACTCTTTGATCATTGTTATGCCAGTGCTTAAAAATCATAAGAAAAATTTAAAACTGACAGCTGCACAGTTTAACATTTAGTCTTTAGTTGACTGGTAGGATTTGAATGTATGAAACTGGGCCTTATTAGATAAATGATTTAATGAGAAAAATGGGAGAATTTTTAAAACATAGAAACCAGATTGCTGCCATTATCTGTCAATCCTTGTATTCGAGATGTTAAGAAAAAGACCAGCATATCAAAGCTTATTATAAAATACAGGCAACAGAGAAGAACAACACAAGTGATGGAGTCTCGTGCTCTACAATTCAGTGGATTCACAGTTGTGCCTGTAGCTACCCTTGTTTCATTACTACAGCAGATAAATGTGCTGGAAAGCCATCTCTTTTGTTATATAAAGACAATGTTTTCTAAAGACCTTAGCGTGCTTGTGCACACGTCTAAGATTTTTTTTCAAGCTAAAATTACCAAGTTGAAAATATCAACCTAAAATTTAGCTTATTTTCCTGCTATTTATTTTAGAACTATTTAATGCGGCCTTTTGCCACAGCAGCTTTCATCCAGCTCGTTCAAAAGGGGGTCTCTTGGCAAAGCTCTGTAAAAAGAACAATGCAAAATAATACACCCATTTTTCAGGGAAAAGGTGCAATGATATAACAACTGGCACAACTGCTTCTCTTTGTGTGCCAATGGAAACTACTTTTAATTCTGCTTCTGACTACATAAAAAGGCACAAGAAGTCTTTTACCTTGGAGGTCAGAGAGGAGGAGTTGACTTCTGAATTTCCTACTTTTGAAAGGTAGCAGTCCTAAAGGGACAATAAGATATAAAAAGTGGACAATAATTGGATACGATAAGAAATTGCCTATGATTGTCTAATAATTGTCTATGATGCTGCTTTCCAGGAACTGAGAACTGTTTGGAAGGAAAAAGTACATAATCCAAGCCAGTAGTATCCTGAACAGGGTTTAAGTTTATCAAATTATCCCAAGAAAAGTAAGATACAAGCAGAAACTCTAAGCTCCCTCTATCCTGGTAGTTACTATTACTCAAAACAGAAAGATAAATGGCTACTCCTAAAATTCAGAATCCCAGCATGAAGGAAAAAATATCTCTCTATATTACCTCTTAACTTACAAAATTACTGGTAGGGTCACCTTAGGAACTCAGACAGGTAGAAAGTGAACAATAAATTAATTTGTAATAAAACTGCAAAATTATGGACAGAAAAGGGTCAACCAGTTTGTAACGCTACATACAGTTTAGTTGCCCCTGCAGTAATACCAGTCATTTCCTGCAATGTAAGTTTTTAGCAACTATAACAAGGGTTAATCCATCCCCAAATCTGATTCAGCTCCACTTGCTATTGAGCATGTGTGTCCTAGATAGATCTCATCAGCAAGGTTAAGCGCCATAGAACAAGAAAGCTGGGGAGGCACTGTTCACAAAGGCTTGTGGTGATAGGATGAGGAACAATGGGTATAAACTGGAAAGGGGAAGGTTTAGACTATACATAAGGAAGAATTTTCTCACCATAAGAGTGGTGAAGCACTGGCACAGGTTGCCCAGGGAAGCTGTGGCTGCCCCATCCCTAGAGATGTTCAAGGACGGGTTGGATGGGCCTTGGGCAGCCTGATCCAGTGGGACATGTCCCTGCCCATGACAGGGGTTTTGGAACTGGATGATCTCTAAGGTCCTTCCAACCCAAAGTATTCTATGCTTCTATGATTCTAAGATGAGAGGAGACAGAAGGTTGAGATTTGTTTTGAGCAGGAATTGATATAAGGTGAAACTCCTTTTAAAGAAAATCCAAAGAATAATTTATCCATGCACCTTCTTAAAAGAGAACTGGAAAATTGTCCATTATGAGGAATAGGGCAGAATAGAACAGGTTGGAATAGAAATGTTTGGTTAGTTCTTCTCCTGCACAAAGAACCTGGAAAAGGGCTACATCAGTAGATTAGCTTGCTGCTGCTCTGATGTTCGAGCATTGAAATCTGTCAGAGAAATGGAAAGGTTCACATGCTCTCTGCTTTAACCTGTAACAAGGAAAAATAACATGCAAGAAATATTGAAGATTTGGTTGCTTCCCAGCTTAGAAATTTAAAGTGTAAAGCTTGATAGTGGCTTGAGCTGATGAAGAGAAAATAAAGGGTAGAGTATTTATTCTCAGATATTTCTCTATTCGTCCAACCATGCATCCACTCATCCATACATATACACACACTTGCCTATATAAAAATACAAATGCACACACACCTGCTACATGTCCTCACCTGAAAGAATAAGCTGTTGAGAGGCTCTGGTTTTTGAGAATGAGCTGTTCAGACATCAATTTTATCTTAAATTCCTGTGATGCCCCAACTGTGAAGTGAAAATCCCTTCACCTATTACTACAGAAACACAAGAGGCTTGCGGTATCATGACAACTGATTTTCACAGCTCAGACTTCTTAAAAAAAAAAAAGTGTTATCTGATATCTGCATCTATATGGAAATTAAGCTGTAATAAAGACTGGAAAGTGAACATGTCCAGGCTTTTGTACTTGTAAGATGATTTGTAATCCCATCTTAAGCTATATGAAGAGCTTTTTTATTGTGTGGAAGCCCCAAATCTTTGCAAACAATGCCACAATGACTTTTTTTTACCCGGCTTGTAATGAGTCGGCTTGATGTATTCAGGTGTCTCCCAGTTTGCAGACCCATGGCTTTTTTGTTTTGCTTTAAAGATCCGTTACTACCTCTAAACTGAATATCAGCCAGATATATTCCTAGAACAGCCAGATTTATGAAGGATGAAATTGAGGCAATTAACATCTTTGTAAACTTTATATGAACATATGCCAACAAAAAGATAAATGTTTAAACTGACCTTGATTAAAAGATCAAGGTGGTACCGGCATCTGCTTTAAGTTGTTAACAGTCAGGGAAGTTTAAGAGGAGCCAAGGTAGGTATGCTGCTGAAATAGCAGATGAATCTAGCTTTAAAAAGCCCAGAAGGCATGGAAGATTAACTAGGGACAGACATAAACATCCTGGTCTTATCTGCTTGTGTCTTCTGTGATTGGCGCTGAAAAGCCTGAAACACTGAAAATGCTAATAAAAAAGCTGTGGGTCAAACATCCAGAGGCTGAAGATCACTGACAAGCGCACACAATACCTGCACACCTTGGTGGCCAGCAGCCACATTGTCTGTGTTGCAAGGAGCCGCTCTTGTGTGAGTGACAATGTGACAGCTTCGAGTTTCTCTTAACTTGTAAGATAGCAGCCCTCAGTCGCAATCTTTTCCCATCCACCAGACTACACTTCAAAAAGTTTCTGTCTTTTGGGTTACTACTACTCACTCATCTCCCTCATTGTTTTGTTCTGAAAAAAACATTAGGAGAACAGACCTGTGTCTTAAACTCTCTTCTTTCTGTGTGTTTCCTGGCTAATCACAGGACAGAGGGGGTACACATTGTCACCTGAATGCTAACCCCTCTAGACAATCACTCTGTCTGTACTGGAACCACAGTCACTGACCCTGATTCTTTGAAGCATAACATTAAAGGTGCTTATTTACTGTCATGTCATGCTTTGATTTTGCTCTTGGGTCCAAGATGCCCCATTATTTATTATGACTATTACTAGCTTGCATGCAGACTGAGAAATAAACTGTAGCAAATCAGACACTGGGATTTATTTAGATACCAAAAAGATTAGAATCTGCTTTTTTATTTTACGCACTTCTCTCAGACTGTCATGTTCACTACTTTTTGACTTCCCTTTGGGGAGATGGCTGCTGATCCAGGAAGGCTCAGTTTTTGTTGGTTTTGTTGGGTTTGGGTTTTGTTGTGACGCTATTAACTGTCATCCAGAATTCATATCCATACTGATCTCTAGCCTTCTGGAGTCAGGATCTTCCATCCAGATGGAATTTTTCTTCTTGATTCCCTTCTTATTTCTGAGACTCCTTCTTTCAATGATCCTTTCTTATTGATTTTCTTTTCATTGTCCTGGTTGTCTTGTTCTCCAAATCTAAATAGTTTGTGCACAGAAGCAGAATAGGCTATCAGTGTCCTAACTGGTGTTTCTGGCTTGTTTACAACCAGCCTGCTCAAATGTTTGATTTCAGCCATTCATCACCTTCCCCCAATTATCTGCCACATGTCAATGCCCACAGTTTAAGACATTTTTGTACTTAGAACACCAGATGTAGACAACATGAGATCTTTCTTCCCAGTGAGAACTCCAACAGCATGTTCTTCTAGAGAACATCCAATCCAGTCCTTCTGCTATTCACCAATGAAGCCCAGGTGGCCTGTTCACCTTTTTAGGTGTGTAGAATTCGTAAGTGATATTCAGTCTGAGATTAAAAGTAAACATAGATGTCTAGCATGAACTACATATAGTGTTACAGGCAAAGATCTATATGGGTATTTGATTCAGTAAATGGTGTGTAAAGAATTATGCAGCTGGTCAGCTATTAGACTCCTATTTTAAGGTGAGCGGAATTGCTCTCTACAAATCCATTCATTGTATTCATTTTTGTAACTGCTTCGTTCAGAGCTGCTGGTTAGTGGCTTAAAGCTTTTTTATCTATAGTGCCATTGTCATGTTTCCTTACTTATATTGTCCAGACACTCTTTAGGAGATAAAGATTATATGCATTCATCATCAGTTCCACTAATGGAAACTGTACTCCACTTCCCCCTATAGTCTCAGTATTTCTGTGTTGCAGCACCTTATTCTCTCTACTACTCTTTTGCTTCTTAAATGTATTCATTCCCCTTTCTTGGCTCTTTGAAGCACCTTTTCTGATGTAGAAATAGTCATTTTCCTAAATCGAACTCTAAGACCAAACATTTGGTAAATTGGTATAAGTAATGGGTCCTTCACAGTCTAATCAATGGAAATAAGAATGCACTTGCACATTTGAAAGCTCTGTAACACAGGATTGCCAGAAAACTCCATCTATAGTGGCTAAATTAGGTGAGAATTGTATGTAATCCACGGTGTGTGTAAGAAAACCCTGAGAAAGTCATCTTGCAGTCCCAAGAGCACTGCAGTTGCACTGTATTCTTGGACAATTACGAAAAATCTACCAAAATAAATATAACCAGACAGTATAGATCATGAAAGATCAGTTGTGGTTTTGCCAGTGGTGTTGCCCTGATAGGTGTTGCAGCATCTGTACCACTGTGTTCAAGATAGCTGAGATTTTACTCAGTAAAGTCATTCTAACTGTGCTACTGATGTGCTCTGGGTCTTACCCTGAGTTGATAACGGCATTTGCATTACCAATATCACAAGTGTTCAGTATCCTACTCATCAGTCTGCAAATATAAAACCCTAGCTCCTTTCTGTCTCCAAAAGATGACCACCTAAATCTCTGCTTTGAGACATTTCCTCTCAATCACAGTTATCTCAATTTCTTGACTATTCCTGTTACACTACACCCCTACTGGAAATTTGACTTGACTTTCAAAATATTCTGTCTTTTCTCATCCAGGTATCCAGGACTGTTCCCATTTCTCAGTCTGCCTTTTCTATGCTTCCCTGTATTTACTTGTGTCCCAAATATCATTTTTTTATTTGGATTAACAGACAGCATATGTTTTTCAAGAGCCTACCTTGTGAATATCACTGCAGTAGGTAAGACAGGTCACTGAAGGATGTATTCTGCTAGTGTCTAATGAATAATTTCCTTCTAACAAAGTCAACTAAAGAATGCTGTTAGTAATTGTTGTGTTTGTACCTGGTCAACAGCATTATAGTTGGGACGTTCAATGATACATCTAGATTTAGAACTTTAACATCACATATCTAGGCACCTCCAGAATTAGGTATCATTGTCCTTATGAAATTTCTATATATTCTAGAAATAATTTTCCTGGCCTGACTGTTGAGGGAATGATCATGTGTAGAGTGTGGCAGGGATAATATAACGACACTCTTGACAAATGTAATTAAACACTGTATTTTTCAGTGGGTACACATTTTTGTATTTACCTAAAGATTATTTTGTTACCAAATCATATTTGAAGAGTATGTTGTTAGCCTTTTTCACATGTTCCTAAGTTAATCACTGTTGGATGGATTCTGATACTTTCATTCAGGATGACGTCCTCAAACATACAACAAATGCCTGTGATAGGCTGTTCTTTAGTTCTATTATTGTCAATACATACTACTGGCAATACGCAGCACGTTTTGAACATGAGGTTTTCTTACAAGTGTCTCATTCTTTAACTGTATTTAAAACCATCAGTGTTTCTTCATGCATAAATTTATTCACTTACATTATGCATAAATCTCAGTTCTACATTCCGTAAGACTCTTTTGTCCAGTGAACTCCCACCTGACATACAAAAGCTGCGTTGTAAGTAGCATACGAGCGATTTCATATTACAATGGTTTAAGCAGTATCACTCACTTCATGTACCAGATGTAAAATTAATTTTGGGGGTAAAGACAGAAATAAAATCAAATGTGAGTAATATCTAACAGTCTGTGTACAATGAACAGTGAGTATTTGTCCCTCCAGAGGTCGGTCACTCTAGACCTACTTTGGAACTTAAGCACATGTTGCCTAAATATTTAATGTGTCTTTTCTGGGTTAATAGGCAATCCCACAGGTAAATTAACAGCTGTTATGGAATGGACAATGTTTCTTATAAAACAAAGTCATTTTGTATCTAGTAGCACACCCACTCAGAAAGACAGTTCTTAAGATTTACTGATTAGCACAGAGGGGTCTGTGTCATTATCTGTTATTCCGATTCTTGTCTCTATCAATGACAAGCATTTAAGCTTAGAGAATCTTTGTCTTTCTGGTTTACCTGTCTGTGTAAGACTACAGAAATATGTTCAATATCTTAATTTTAGTTGCACCAAAACATTCATATCATTCTGAATCCTCATCTCTAATTAAGGTGAGTGCAAAGAACCCTAAAACTGTTTAAATAACATGAAAATAACATAAATTATTGTAGTAAGATAACAATTGTAATGAATGACTTTTGAAAATGATTGAGTTATCAGACAATGGAGTCTGTGTGATTAAAGTTCTTGATGCTCACCTGAAAGAGGAATGTTAACTTCCTCACCTTGTTTCAGCTACAGTGTCATTATTTGTTCTTTTGCTCTTTAAGATGCCCTCTGTTTTTATTGATTCATGGGAAATATCTTCGGGTGTACACACATATATACATTGGGCTATTTTCTTAATTATTGTATTGTCTTGGGCAACTAGCCAAAGGTACAAATTTGTTATATCTGTTCTGAATACTCGAGCAGGTACCTCATTACAGGTACTTTCTTTAGAACCTAGCTGCAGGTGCAAACCACAGCTATATTTCCTTTTTTTTTCCCACGGCAAACTTTGCTGTTGCAAGTGTTTTATTCTAAAATATATTAGATTGCATTCTAATTAATTGTATATTAAAATGTGCAAATACTTAAGACTATGTTGTCGATCACTTTTTTAATAAACCTATAGATTTCTCCTTTTCATAATAGTGAAATTACCATATCAGTGACCAATTCTTAATTATTCTCTTAAAAACCTTGATTCTTCATTATTTTTAAAAGTCTTAATAAACAAATTTCTCTTCTTTACCACACTTAGATACCTAACAAGGATTTTTTTTTATATTAAAAGTGTTCAGGATGTCAATCTATGATTTAAACCAGCATTTTCAAGGAATCTGTGGGGGAGTGAGAAGGGAGGAGAAAGGGTTTGTATTTAAACATATGATTATCACTTGGTTTTACTGCCTTTTGGAGGACTGGCATCCTGAAAAACAAAAAAACATGGAAAGAGACATGAAGAAATGTAGTTTAAGGTCACCTTCTCAGAATTAACCTTCAATTATCTCAATTATTTCAATGCAAGTGAAGTGTACATTTAATGATGTTTCAACATAAAATTAAGGGTTAAAAACTTTAGGTATAATAAAGACATCCTTCTGTTTAAAACAATATAAATAACCTTTCAGAAGCATCAGGCAAAATATTTATACAGCATGATTTTAAGGGAAAAGGAGAATGTGTATTATTCAGGTTGATTACCAGAGATACAATCAATCTGGCACATCAGTAGGAGACATAAGAAAAATTCTGTTCTATTTATAGCAAGGGCTCCAGAGCAAGCTCTGCTCTTTTATTTGAAGCAGCAAAATTACAACTGCAGAACAAGCACTTTGTGGATCTATGGCTCTTGGCAGGAGATGGAAACTGGTTCAAGGCCAAAGAAACAACACCAAAAATGCTGCTGTTGGAAGAAAACAGAAAAAGTAAAAGGTAGAGATATATAAAGAGTGCAAAAAGCATGAGTAGCTTCTGAAACCTAATATTACCCAAAGCACACAGAAGAAAGTTGTGATGGCAATGAAATTAAAATAAATGGGCATGGGACAGACTTTTGCACAAAGAAACAGGCAACCAAAGAGACATGCAGCATATTCCCAGCAGCAAACAAATAGAATTCTCCTGGGCAAGGTGTCACTACATTTTCCATCAGTGAATTGCTGATATTCTGCATACAAATGAGGGATGCTGGTCTATAAAAGGCTGTGGGCTGAACTGAAAGCAAGACTGAAACTGTAGAGGTCATAGCCTGTATGAGTGTAGGAAAGATTATTCCTGATTCCCCTAGATCTCACAGAGGGGGCGGAAACAGCATAAAATAACTAGATGAGCAAGGTGCCACCCNAAAAAAGTCACTAAAAAAGTCACTCCAACTTCTGATGTTATGGTGCTAAATTCTTTTAGTGCAGAAGAAACGATATAAATGTGTCTTGCAGACTTCCAAAACTATGCTAGCAGATTTATTAGTCAAAATCTAACTGTTTGGGAAAATCTAGAAAAAAAATCAGATATGAGTGCCTATATCATTGATGCCACTGCCCTCTTTTGGATGGGTCCCAAATACAAAGTGCATAAATGAAAATTGCCAGGGAAAAAGATACTTTGTTAGCATAGAAGATCCAGCATTGAAACACTAAAGATATCAATGCATCAGGTGATATAAGTCTGAGTATTTAAGAAAGCATTTGTGGGAAAACTTTTACCATGGAGAGTTTCTGTGACAGACCAAAGGGGTTGCTGATGAGATTCTCATGTTACAAAAAAAATAACTTTTTCATTTTTAACTAGGAAAGGTTTCTTTTATGGCTAGGCAGATGTTCTTTTTCTGGTTTTCTTTCTCATTTCCTAAAAATCAAGTAGAATTCCTGGGAACAAAGTTTGATATTTGGGTTCCCTGAGAAGCAAAAACAGAAATCCCAAATGCTCATAAACAGTAACTAGAAGCCCTTATTTTTTATCTGGCAGCCTAGAGAAACATATGGACGATCATATGATGTGTGCTGTGATCAACCAGCTGAAATACAAGTAAAATTTTGCAAACCTAGCACTCTCAAGCTGTTTCAACCTATCTAGTTTTATTTTATTCTGTCCTTATAATGGGAAATTTGTGTGGCTCTGGTGCTAAGAAATAAATGTGTACTATAACTCTGCTAAGAAATTCTAATCCCAACAAATCAGTCTCCATCACTTACAAACTTGCAAAAATTTAATCAAGCAAATAAAAGATATGGAACATATTTACATTGTACTAACATAAAAAAGAGCTTTCAATTTTTAGTATCTATATTATAACAGAATGTAGACCCTTGATTTGCTCCCCTGAAGAGTAGCCTTGTCTCACAAGATCACAATTTAAAACTCTAGATCAGATGAATATTACTGGTTTTACTTGATTCTCAAAAGGGAGCTAATATATTATATTCCTCAGGCTTCAAGGAGGAATTGAATGTCTCAAGCATGTATGTCCCCTTTAAAGCTACACAGTGCTTTGCTTAATGACAGAAAATATCTCTTTTTCCCTTATTCTCTTATTTCAAATTTTGAGATTTTATTTCTTGTGTACTTCTTTGAGCAGAAAGGTTCTTTCCTGACCTAAGAAATTTACTGCTCTCCCAATGTATGTGAATATTATTAGTGTATAAATGTCATAGGTGCATCTTGGGTGATTCTGAGTGTCAGTGGAGCACGTTATGCATCTTAGGCATACGATAGTCTGGTTCAGTCTTGAAACACAATGGAACAAAGTCTGCAGGCAAGAAATGAATTTCTGACAGGATTTGTAACTCTGGTTCAAAAATACCCCTTAGGGTATGAGAGCTTCTTTCAAAGATCACTTTGAAGTATTGACGTAATAGAACTAAATAAGTGTCTAAATATATGAATTTGCTTTAAAGGCTGTCTGAATTTAAGCCTTTAATGAATAAAAGACTTGAACATCTGGGAAGAAGTTATAAATTGCAAGTAGAATGTGCAAAGAATGATAAAAGATACTGTGAACAAACCATGAAGTTGTCTGCACACAAGTGCAATAAAAAAAAATTACATGATCAATGAAAGGCATAATTCTGCAAGTGATGGTTAGTGAATTCTGCATTTGACATGATACTTCATGAAGAGCCACAGTGCAGATTCAGCATGAGTGATGTAGTCAGCTAGCCTCAAGATCATGTCACCTGTTTTATGTTGACTGCGATTTGTTTCTGTGCCGTTGAATGAGAAAGAGAACATAAAGCAAGCTCCATCATCATTGCCTATCCTAGGAAAACCCTTGTCTGTCTTCTGCATCAAATTGTAGAGGTCATTTTTGTATGTTCCTATGTGTACAGTGCATGTCTGAGAGATTCTCTGAGTTTATTTTTAAGATATGACTATTTATTTCTAGCTTTCAGAAAAATGAAGAGGAACAAATATTTAGTATTTTGATGAAAACAGATTTTTTTTTCCAAATACCCTGCACTAACTACATGGTGCTTTCAGCTCTATCTGTATTTTTGCACATCTTCAGCTTTTATTTTGTTAAAGTAATTGCACTGGAGTTAAGTCCATAAGTTCTTTCTTTTAAGTTATAGATTGTCAATCGTCAACTGAAACTGCTGCTTTGGAAATTGAAAGATTATTTTTCTTTGGTCATTATCAGAATTCACATTATCAGTGAAAAAAATGTATGGTCTAGTGCTGTGTATCTTTCTGCCTTCTAACATAATACCCAAGTTGAGATCTTCTTTGGTTTTTTGTAATTAATTATTAGCAATATTTGTGTAATTCAAGAAGAAAATACTCTGCTGACATGATTTCCTGCCACTTTTTAAAAGAATGACCTCATGTAATATCCTCTTAAATGTTTCTTCTTAACGATTTCTTTTAAATTTCACTTTGAAAAACAGTTTTATTTAGAAAATCTGCATCTAGAAAATGTTTTTTAAACCAGGACTTATCTGTGTTGTATGAGCCTCTTCTTTTTATCGTACTGAAATCAAGGACAACATAGATAGAAGCAGGAGAATAAAATCTCACAAACACGATTTTCTCTTAGTACAAACTTGTGTAGTTGACCGTAATCTTAATGTGAAACATTTTCAAAGCTAATTATTTCTGCTTGGAGACTGTAAACTTCAAGATATTCCTGTGTGACTTGTGGTATGTAATGCCAAATGCTTCCTTAAAAACTAAATGTTGCATATTAAGGGGTTGGTGGTGGTTTTTTTAATCTGCTGATCTTTTTGGTATCTATGGTTATATTGAAAATCTGGTGAATGTGTAACCTTTCTGGTGAAATCCAGGCTTTTTCTCCTTTAGCAGATACTTTCCTTTTGTTGGTTAATATGATGCTATGGCAAACTGAGTGTCAGTGAAAAAAAAAATCTCACTAGCTACTGGAGTAACTTAAATCAGTCTTCTTTGATACTTAGTCTGTAATGACACCTTTGTGAGAGCTTTTATTAGTTCTATAATTCATTAAAAACATTAAGTATTTTAGTGATGAGTTCATCACCACAGATTTCTCACAGGCTTAGATCTACCAACAGATTTCCTTGACTTCAGTCCCTTTCTGCATGTATAATTTCTTTGTGATGTAAGAAACCATTCTATGTAATTGTGAATGTTTAATTTCTGTTAGAACTTAATAGTTTCTTTGATGCTAATCTACAAGTAGCTCTTGGAAACATTTTATTATATTCTTTGTTATCACTCTAATGAGGGGTTTTTTTTCCTTTTTTGTTCATAGACACTGTTATTGATATTAAACAATTATTTAGAAATGGGAATTGATACAGTATTTCACTATGATTTCTTTCAGCATTTTCTTCAGATTTTTTACCGCCATTATCCCTGTATTTCGTGTTATTTCCTTTCTAATTCCTGTTTGCAATTTTTCCATTCTGTTTTTTCATATAATTCTACATTTCTTCACTCACACGGTGTGATAACCAGCTACTCTTTATTCAGCATCTGTGATACCATTGTACTTGAAAGATTGTGTCAGTTTAACATTGATCTTTTACATTGAATCCAAGTTTTATGTATTCTTCAATTAGGCTCAAAATTATCACCTTAAGTTCATATACACTTGCTTTTTTTTTTTTGCTATTAGTTTTCTTGATTTTCCTGGTGGATTTTTTTTTTTATAATTGATCTTCAGTTTAACCTCATGCAATTCAGATGTCAAGTCTTCTGTACCCTAGGGAATGAAAGCATGTGTCTTTCATATCTGGACATACATTGTCTTTTCTTCTTTTTCTGAATCATTTTGGAGATTTCCAAATTATCAGAGATATCTTTATCTGTTAGTCTACTAGCTGTATCCTGATATGAAACAGAAAACTAGCATTTCTTTTGCTATTGTGTTAGGAAAGCAAAGGCCACGGAAATCATGCATTCCTGAGCATATGTCAAACATCCGAGTACTGTTATCTAGGGTTCATGAGTAATTATTAGTTTGATCATAGTAGCCTATTCATTTGAAAATGTAAATTACTGGAAAGCTTATTCAGAATGTTTGATTGTTGTTTGATTCATAGTCTATGGTGATGTCAACAACACTGAGAGCAATATGAGGTTTAAAGATTCATGTTGGTTTTGAATGAGCAAAACAGTGGAAATTGTCTAGTTATAGTAGTGAACAGATCAGCAATGACGCTGTCAACTTCCTTAGAAATGGAGTAGAACTTCTAGTGATAGGTATGACTTTTTAGTAGCTGAAATATTTTGATATTTCTATATCAGACCACAGTACACAACAAGAAACAGCCTTTACCCTGGTTAAGAAGTTTACTTATCTCTGAGTCCTAGTATGATTTTCCGTCATTATTATACTATTTATTGATTTTTCAATTGTTTTCAAGGAGTCTTCAGATGCTAATGTTCCTTTATTCTGTGGTCTTTGAAGTTGCATACATTAAATATTTTTCTTTCACAATTTGTTATTATCACAGAAACGCATTTGCACAGACACTTGTTTTCCCTTCACTTATTCTCTTTCTGTCTACAAGAAATTCAAGCTTTAGTAGGGTCCCTGATGCTTTCTTTCATCGAGTAGTGAGGGACTGCAGAAAGGAAGGCTTAAGAGAACAAGATTATGATGTGTTGATGATGATGATGATTTAATCTTTCCCTTTTCTCCTCAAAAAGCTCTTTGTAGCTTACAAACAGTTTTTGCAATATAAATGATGAAACAGTTGCCAAGGTAACAGCTAAAGTAGCCAAAGTCCTGAAAGAAGAAAAGAAACAAGCAAAAAATCTCTAAAATAAGAAATAACTGAGTGTGGTTTCTGGTAATGCTATAGCCATTCAAGATGTTCACATTTTCCTTTTGAAAGGGACTGAATCATGCCAGTATTCCACAAAAATGATTATGATCAGGTAATTGACTGAATGAAGCACAGCAGAGGCAATGTACTTTCCCAGTGAAATTTATGAATGTAGAGAATGAAGGAATATGTCTTCTTTTATTTTAAAAACTTATGACTATGTCATCAGTTTCATTTGCACACCTTAAATAATCTCTGAATACTTATAAAAGTTTAGGTAATTGAAAGTACTTAATTTCAGAGGATATTCATTGTACAGGATGTCATACATTTAGTGTTTTCAAAATGCTATTAACCTGGGAGATTTGAACTTAATTATTTTGAAACATCTGTTAGTGCAATAAGAAAGATTATGATCATTCAAGATACAATGCCTTATTATTGTTTATATTACTACTTCTTTTAGGATCTATAGTCACAGATCAGAAGTTTATTGTATTGGAAGGAGCATCACCATGGGATGTCTTTCTCTGTTTTTTCTGTGGTGTGTATCTATACTGCACCTACATAAATGAAGATCTGTTAAATAATAGAAAATGAAATTGAAGTTGTTTAGTGTTAAAGTGCACTTGAAAAACAGGTGTTTCTCTTGAATGTTCTGTTCTGTACAGCCAGTAAGAGGCTGCTTCCAATCACTCCTCTCAAAATTGTATGTTATCATAACTTTTGAAAATCCGTATTTGAAAATACTGTTTTGAAACTCACCTTTTTCAGACTACATGGGATGTCAACAGCAGCACCACCACCATCCTCACAGCTTTAGTTCTTTGCCTTACTTAGTTCTTCCTGCAAACCCAGAAAACAATTTGTTGCTACATAAAACATACATCATTGTCCAGAGTGCACATCTGAATTCAAACTGTATCAGAGCCTAGAACTTTGGGATTTCCACTCCAGAATTATCAAATTGTCAGAGGTATCAAAAGGAAATCAGACTGGACCGCTGGGCAGAGTCCAATGGCATGAGGTTTAACACAGCCAAATGCCGAGTCCTGCACCTGGGGCACAACAACCCTATGCAGAGCTACAGACTGGGTGAGGTCTGTTTGGAGAGCTGCCAGGAGGAGAGGGACCTGGGGGTGTTGGTCGACAGCCGGCTGAACATGAGCCAGCAGTGT
>WAAB01006818.1:18071-32570 GCA_013389865.1 Piaya cayana
GTTGGACTCGATGATCCAGTGGGTCTCTTCCAACCCGGTGATTCTGTGATTCTGTGATTCTGTGAAAATATTTTATATACAGACAGGAAAATTCTTTGAGGCTAGTTTATAGTTGTGCTTTACAATTTAAATCTAGTTATAAAAATACTTGCTTTTGGGGTGAAATGTTATTAGTAGTAACAGAACTAATGTACCTAATGTTTCAATTGAGAATTTCTCCAAGTTTACTTTACCAAACTTTGATTAAATAATATTTTGAGGTAATCTAGTTATTTAAAATTACCTAACTCAAGCAAAGCAAGTAAATTAAAAATACAAGCACCGATTTATAGCATTCAAAAACTACTATGTTATCACAGATGTATAGAAAAGGCAAGAGGTGAAGACATACAGACAAAGGCATTCACATCATCATTATTCACTATATTTAATTGACTTAAAAAAACCCTTTTTTTTTCACAGAAAGGTTCATTGGGCAAAGGTAATTTACCTTTCCTGGAGGTGTTTAAGGCATGGGTGGATGAGGTCCTGAGGGGCATGGTTTAGTGTTTGATAGGAATGGTTGGACTTGATGATCAGTGGGTCTCTTCCAACCTGGTTGTTCTATGCTTCTATGATTCTATGACTTGTGGTAGCCATCTTAAAAGAATTTTATCCCCTCATTCATCTAACTTTCCATTTACTTCCTTATACGAATAAGCAGGATTTCATTTCCTTTCAGTTCCTGCTTCCCCTCTTGTCTGACAGTGGTAACTGTTAGAACCAATCTCAGCTTTCGACCTTTGAAATCCAAACCTTTCACATTTTCTTTTGGCACTGATTGGGAACAGCGTTGCATTGGCCTCTACCCACCAGGTCAGTAAATCAGACATGATCTGAGCATGCAAACAGATAATTGCTATAAATCTTTGCCTCATGATAGGCCTGATAACAGTGAAACACTTTGGGATAGCAGACCTGCAACCTATTCATGTTTAGCAAACTCCAGCACCAGTTCAGTGAGTTGAGAAGTTATACCAAAACTTGAACAAAACAGTCAGGTGTAAATAAATTCCAGTTTTTCTAAACTTTTAGCCTGATAATACTTATGTGAAATACAGAGTAACAACTGTAGATCAACTCCTGATATGATACCAGAATTGTTCCCAATCTATGGCTCCTGGCCTGCCTTAACACAGCGTGTTTTACCTGGGAGAGGAAAGAGGCTCTATTAGCCAAAGGAATGACCAAAATCCAACATAAAATTGTATGCTAACAATGGCACAGTGGGCAACAGTAAAAACTGTGGGTTGAGAGTGGTTTTTGGTGGTGTGTTTTCCCCCTTTGTGTAAGCGCAACAACTGTTTCTCCTGGTCTGATGGTTCTCTATTTAATGAAGTGACTAAAACTGTTGATTAATTCTTACCTTATAGCAGCAAATATAGTATTTATGACTGTGAATGTATTAGTGGGGTTTAATGTATTTACTGTTGTTGGGAAATACCAGACACCTCAGACTAAATGTTTGCTAGAAACAAAAGCGAAGAGTGCTGTCCTGCTCCATGTCTGATATTTCACAGTTCTTTCTTATCTTATCAAAGACACATTTTTTCCTCCCAGATGCTGCTTCCTGCTGTAAAATATTTAAGTTCCTGTTCAATCATTTGCATTCAGGAGAATCGACTGTGATTTAAGTCCATATTGAGTTAAAACTTGAATTACTATAATAGAGATGCAAAAAACAGGTTTAAAAGAGACTAAAAGAAATCAGCAAAATTGGAACCTGCAGAGCACAGTGATATATGGATGAAAACTCAACAGCAAAATTTCTTAAGTAGGATGAGAAAAGGTGCAAGTTACATCATTTCAAACTTGTTTAGTCCCTCTGAATCTGAGCATGTTTCACAAATCTTGCATGGCCCAGAGGGTAGTTGGGAACAGCTGGCAGTTACAATTAGTGTAAACTGGTAAAGGAACATTGTAGTTGAGAGAGTTTACTGTTGCTCATAAAACTATGATCTCCTGTCTGAAACATAATTCCATAAGATAAACCCTCCCTTTTTATCCTGGATGTCTCTGACATGCTTTCTACCTGATGGGAATGGTTTGCTAAAACAGGACTGAAAGCATTAAGACAGACAAGTTCTCAAACATGGCGGTGTTTGACACTTGCCATAGGAAGACTTTAACACATAAGTCACATTCTCAATTGTTTAAAATCTAATAGATGGAATGCATGAAGGGATGTGTCATACTCAAAGATCTGCATTCAGGAAAGACACTGGAAGCTGAATAAGTGAAAACTTGCTGTTAATTGAGGTAAAGGATGGAAAGATTGGCAGAAGTTTGTTGTGTGTTAAATTGCACAATCTCTTTTTGTACTGCAGCAAATTATATTAACAATTACAGAACAGTCATGAAAGCTTTGGGATTCAATCTATCATAAAACATTTTTGTTTGAAACAGAACGTTTCTTTTTTGTTCTTAGCTGTGAAAAGGATTAGATGAGGATCTCTGTGCAGGTTCCTTTTCATCAGTTCCAGACATGAAGTGGATAACACACTGCCATTCCTGGTCTTTCATTTGAAAAAGTATATGGGTGGCTAGCTGCCCTGTAAGTCTTAGCTCAGGAATAAAAAAAGAATTTCAATTCTCTTTCACTGAAAGCAAAATGAGCTAGTGTGCAGTCTGTCAAGTATTAATGGCTTAATTAACATTTACTTAGTTACCTTTCATTGCAAACATTTCCCAGGCATGATAATAAAGTTAAGTACAATTTATTATTTTTTAAATAATTTCTGTGTGCAGTGCTGAATAATAATTACTGAGGAAGTATTTGGAGATACGTTAAGCAGCAAATGAGAAAAGTTCACACAAACTTAGGTTATAATCATAGTTCTCAGAAGCTGAGGATAATATGATGACAGAGTGATTTAAGAAACATACAGAATAGTGTACTGGCAGCAGAAACTACTCACCAGTAATAAAGACTTGGCTCAGTGCTTCCTTTAAGCATTAACTCCGATGTCCAGCTTAACCCACCCCACTGACAATCTGCCAATCACAGTGAAGATTCCTCGGGTGCAGAATAGACTTCATCACATCTCCACTAATAGAGTTGCTGTATGTGCAGTGTCGAGTCCTCTGCGTCTTGGTAAAATTTTGCATAACAGTCCTAGGAGTTCCTAAGAAGCTGAGCTGATGCTGACCTGTATTTCTACTCATACTTCACCTTGATTTCTCATCTATGTGTTCACCCTTTCCACTGTGGGTTGTTGTTTGAAGCAAGCCGTTGATCAGCATAAATTAATCAGAAAAAAAATATTTGTCTAAGCAAAGAAGATGTGCCATATCCTCCATTTGTATAAAATGAATTTCATTACTCTCTAGAACCATCAGAACTTCCAAAGACTCTCATGTTAACATTTCTGTGAAATTAAATTTCATTCAAATGTAAGCACAAGCTCAACAGCTTATATATTTGTTTATTTTTAATAATGGACTGCATTTTTTATCTAGAGAAGGGGATCCTGATTATAACATTTTGAAGGATGAGAGCTTTGTTGCTACAATTGGTGCTATCCCCTGTGAAACTTTTATAGCAATTTATTCTGCTTTAGAAGAAAAACAAGGTCATAAACTGCAGTTCCACTGCAACAAATTTGTTAAATGAATCTAATAGAAAATAAGCACAATTAGCTAAAAGCTTTAAATCAAATTTCAGAACCTGGCAGACTTCCCATTACCCAAACCCAAGTGCTGAACCAAGAATTCATTACAAAATTTGACAAGGACCTCAGGATGATTGCTAGCACATGGCCAATAAATGATTTTATTTCAATTCCACAGTCACATAAAGGAAAAAAATTATGCTTACTACAAATCACTAAAACTAAAATATAGTGCATTGTTTTTCTGTAACTGTGATGCTTTATACTCTAATGCCATAAAAACTTAGTGCTTGAGAAACATCTCAAGAATGGAGTGTCAACTGCTTCTGATAATAATTCCTACTTCCTTTTGCAGGGTCTCCATGTATAATGGGTGTTTACCAAAAGCATTTGTTTTATAGATATATATACACGTTTATACAGCTATATGTGTGCATGTGCAAGGAATGCTTTTAACTAAAAATTCTTTTCTTAAAAGTTGATTAAAGTTTACTAGTCTAATGAAAGCAAAATTAACAGGTAGTTACAAGGATGCAAGAACTAAGGATGGAAAGATTTCTCCAAGCAGACAGTGAAACAAATTAATGTGCCAGGTAGCATGGGCTGGCTTGGTTGATGGTAACATCAGCATTTGAGCTTTGGTTACTCCTGTTAGCCAAGTTGTAAGAGAACAGGTGTGCTATGAAAGCAAACCACCAGCTTATGGCTGTGAGCTGCAGACACATGGAGAAGCAGGGGCCTGGCGAAGGATATGAGTGCCCAGAGTAGAAACAGCCTGTGTTGGGCACAGAGGGAAGTATTATGAGTTGGTGTAGGATGGGGTATATGCTACATTAGCCCATCACAGATGGTCTCCGGTGTTACTTGAGAGAGCTGAGGCAAAAAGGAAGAGCCCAGGAGATGTGTAATTAAAAGCGCAGAAGGGAGGGGAAGCCAGCCGCAAGAGGAGATGAAGAGGAAATTTTGAAAAAAATGAAAATTGATTTGGAGGCAGAGATGAGTGTGTAGTGATATGGAAATGAAGGATGAAAGCCTTGAATTTATTACATGACATAGGGAGTCAAAGAGGGAACTTGGAATAGATGTGATGTAGTCAATGGGGGCAGGTGAACCCAGAGGAGGATCCAATAGGCACATTCCCTATTCAAAGAGTACTGAGCATGCGGTCCCTTGGCTACTGATGGTGGCAGTCAAAAAAATATTGTTTTGAGTGACAGAGACAGGAGATTAGAAATGGAACAGAAAAGAAAAGGAACTGAGAAGCAAGCTGATTCTGCATAATAAGACAAATGTACTTGAGTTATTGGGTAATATGAAGCAAAGAGGAGATGGATGTCCTTCCTCCCAGCCATATCAGTAAACATGATACACAGGTGAAGTGGCTGGAGCGATAAAAGACGAACCAAGGCTAGATATTGGAAAGGCAGATGGAGATGTAATGCTTCATGAATTTAAATTGAACATATCTGAGAATGCAAGATAACTAGAAAAGACTGAAAAAAAGAAAAGAAGGAAATTAAAATAGTACTTAAACTGCAGTTGATATCAGGCCCCTGAGTGCGCTATCAGGCTCTGCAAGTCTGTTTCATCTCCCTTTCCTGAAGGGTTGATTGCCTGTTTTCAAGGCCAGCTTTGCTACAGTGCAACCATGGCAAGCTGCCAGAAAAAATAGATGTCAGGAAACTGTGTCAGGGGCTCTTCCCCTTGTGCTCAGGAACTGCTTGCAAGTAGGCTATAGGACTGTGGGGGCAACTGGATGGTGCTGCTCCATAGAAGCCAGCAAGATGCATGACAAGGCTGATGGCAGGTCAGGACCCTCAGTGGGGTTTCTGCCAGCTCTTCCTAACGGTCTGCACTGTATCTACATGTCTGTGCCACCTCCCAGCTGCCCTTCAACACAGACAGCCACGCAACCCCTCACAAGGATTAGTGCCATCTTCAGTGTCCTAGACCTTAGGATTAAGAGTAGAAAGGATGTAAAAAAGCAGTATTTGCACATGCAAAAGTAAAGCATATTTCGTATTCAAAGACATTTAAATGAGATGCTCTAAATTCAATTAAATCTTTTTCTAAGGTTCAGTTTCACCTTGATCAAAGAAATACCATATTTTCAGTTTTGAAGACACGGTTGCTTAGCCTGTTGTCGCACATGTAATTAAGCATATACAGAGCCATTCAGACTGGAACTCACAAAGGAGAACCAGAGCAGGAGTATTTGCTTCTGCTCCAGTACCAGCAAACTACGGAGTAAGTTGGCAAAAATATGAGAGAGAAAATAAAATCTACCCCTAAATGAAGAGATTGCTTTATTAGCTTTTTAAAATATTTGGTGGGCCATCGCAACACTAGGAAATAAAATAATCAAGAAAGATAGAATGAATTCCACTGGTCATGGAATCGGCTTGTATACAAAGGCCTTGAATTATGTTAACAAACTAAATGCTTTGGTGAATTACATGGAGTCTATATGGGTAACTCTTATTCCTAGGGCTCAGCTGTCTGTGATCTGGGACCTTGTCTGGTACAATATGGGTCTGGTTTATTCTATCCTGCTCAGGACACTTTTCTGAAAGTGGGGAAGAAAAAACAAAAACAAAACCAAAAAAATCCCAAACCTGTGAGCTAAACCATGCAAGGTAAAAAACACAAATGGTATTGGGAGACAGAGACTTCAAAGATAGCACAGAGCTGCATGATCAAGGACCAACTGTGGAGAACCCTTTCATTCTGACTGACAATTACCTGGCCAGGGAAAGTCTCCACTGCTACTTCAGTGAAGTGGAGGTAGAGCATATTAATGCTTACCCTACAAGCTCATTGGTCTTTGTTTCCCTATTGTGTGTAGCAGCTAATAAACAATTGCTAGCTCTTATTTTGCATATATTATGCCTCTCTCAATGCAAAATAGAAGTCAAATGAAAATGACACAGAGACAGAAGGTTACATATAAGTTGGTGTTTCAGTACTAACAATAATATAGTATTGTATCTATGTTCTCAGTGACTTAATGAGGCAAACAACATTGACTTGAATAAGCTGAAAGAGATACAGAAACAGGAAATACAACTGTAATAAGAGACTTTAATTACTCTCAGACAGACTAGACAAATGTCATATCCAGACATGAAGAAGAGAAATTTTAGATACCATCAATGGCTCCCGCAAGAAATGGAAAAGCAGCTGATTAGGGAGCTCACAGCAGGAAATGCAATCCTGGGTTGGATTATGAGTAATGAAGAGGCTCTGTTACAAAGTGCTCCTGGCAAAGAGCAGCTCTTAAACACTAGCCATTGGTAACTGAGAATTGGAAATACATACAATAATAATAAAGGCAAATAGGCCTTGAAATTGGAATGTTGGACTTCAAAATGAGGAAACTGGTAAAAAAAGGAGGGAAATTGTTAAAAAGAAAGTGGCCAAAAAAAGCATTTAAATCCTTATAAACAGTAAGAAGAAAATGCCTTCCTGTTAAGCATAGCAGCAGAACATATCCCAGTTAAGATCTTGCATAAGATGAGAAGAAGCTGAATAAGAACAACAGGTAGGAATGAATAGTAAAAGAGTGGAAATGAATATTAAAGCCTTCTTCAAAGCCAACAGGAGAATAAAAGCTTCCAGAGAGTCTGCAGGGCAAACTGATGATCAGGATGTATAAAAGGACACCAGAAAGAGGACAAAGCCATTAGAGGGAATCGAAATTGGAAAGTACTGAGTAGTGTTCACTGCTGAAGAAAGCAGGAAGATTTCTGTGACCTGACCCTTTCCTTTGTGAGGAAGGGTTCAATAAAAGTCTGTCTGCAATTTAAGTGGCTCTTGATGAGGCTGTGAAAACTGTTAGTGCAAGGAACACTAAGAAATCTTCAATATTCAGAAAATATTCACTCAAAAATTTTAAGTGTGCTCAAGGAAGAAATCTAAATTCCTCATAGTAAATGAGGGGTAGAGTGTAACTCCTAAACGAAACATTTTGTATATGAGGACAGAAGGATAGCAAATCAAATACCATTTTTAAACACCTTTGGAGAAAAGTCACACTACAATCTTTCAGTTATCTTTCTGCTTTCCTCAGTCTTGATGAATTACTTTTCTTTTTTCAGCTACACCTTTTACCAACTGTTTCATAATAAAAGTATACAGAAGTATAAAAGTAGTATTGAATAGTATTCTTGCAGGATATTAATACAAAAAATGGTTTTCAATCAACTGTGTCCATCGTAATCTGTAATGCCACTTCAGTTAATGACAAAACAGTTTCCAAGATCAACTTCAGAAAGTACAACATTAATGAAATTTAGATACAGAGAGAATAACATCCAAATGTTAGCCATTGAAATTAGGAGCTTACTTTGTTCTTTAATTTGTGACAATTGTGTAGACATATCAATATTTTGAATAATTTAAAGAGAAATGTTTTTAATGTGAAATATTTTGCATTCCATGTGTATTTTTTTTCCAAGGCACAGTAACTCAATTTTCTAGAGACAAGCATTAAATGCTCATCATCATCTTATTCCACTTCATGGAATGGTAGTAATAAGAAAGTTCTTTTATCTTTATTTTCCTAATTAATAGCTCTGCACAGCATTCATCCTCCTCTGTTCCCCCTGAGCTTTAATATCAGATCTAACAAAAAGCATGTTCATGTCAAATGGTTGTAAAATTTCCCTCTACTCTTAAAGATTTACTTCAGTTTCCTTTCTCTGTTTTGTTTTTTTTGTAAACAAATGCTACCCTCTTCTCCTGTGAGTATTAGATATTATTTGTAAAATGCCTGGTCATGCTTCACAAGTTGCACTAGATGGGGTCGGACTAGGTGATTCTTGTGGGTCCCTTCCAAACCAGGTCATTCTATGATTCTATGATACAAAAGATATAAACGTGTGTTTTATGCTGTCACCACAGCAGGCTTCTGTCCACTTAACGTTATGATATAGAACCACTGCAGAGCAGCCATCAAAGCCAATGACCACTGACAACAGTGGGAATTTAATTTACTTCACAGGGGCTGTATTGAATCTTATGGGCTTCTCCACTGGCTGAAGTTGGACTTGTGAGCACACATAGACTGGCCAAGGCCAGTCTCCAGTTTCAACAGAAGTCTTACAAAGGACTTGGATGAAGGAGTTTTATGTCCATGATTATGGTTCCCTGTGCCTCAGGGAGTGAATGTAATGTGTGACTCTGATTCTGAAAAATATTGGCTCTAATAGAGGGTGGGAGAAAGTATTTAAACCAATCAGAAGTTTGCTAGATAAGAGCAGGGAGAAAATATGATAATCCCTTATATTCAATGAAGGTTGTTGTCTTAAAAAGAAAACCCATATAACAGTGAGATGAATCTCTGAAAGCAAAATTTTTAAAAGTGAAATGTGATTGTTCCCAGGCAGGTTTTCATCATACCATTCTGTGTTACAAAATAGAGGTAATATTTAATTTCAGTTCTAAGGCAGTGTCAGAGTATATCCCTGGCCCAGTCAGGTATTGTCAGCTAAAACCAGGAAGCTAGGCTCCCACATTCTTCCACTGCCAGAGAAAGTGGAAAGGAAAATGAGAGGNTCTTACTGGACATCAGCCATGGCAGAAGGGACAGAGACTCTCATGATCTCTCATTTTTATACTAAGCATGATGTGTATGGGATGGAATATTCTGTTGATCAGTTTGGGGTCACCTGTCTGTCACCTGTCCTGTCTGCTCCTCCTGGCAGGTGCAGCCTGTTTCTCCAGCTTGAGCATGGCCTTGGTTACTACAGGAATAAGTGTAAACATTGGCCTATCTGCATACCAACATCCTGTGTCATTACTTCTTAGAGAGAAACTGTCTGAAAAACATGCAGTTAGCTTTCAGAATATGAGGGTACTTAGATGAAACTGAGTTAGAGTCAGAAAACTGATCCTACATTAACACAAATCTCTTCCAACCTGTTTGTTCTCTGATTCTATGAAATCACAAAAGTCGGTATTACTGGTTTCACCTTCCATTCCTTTCCTGTCCTTGCTGAGCAGCCAGTACATTGAGCACAATCACGCATTGCCCTGCAGAAGTCAGCTGGCTTTGCTGCTGCTGTTGAGCTATGATGTGCTGCAGCGATCTCACATCAGTTCTACCACGTCCTTCCCCAGACTAACGCTGCTACTTCTCCACATAGAGCTGATTTCCCCTTACAGCGACAGCAGAAGGCAGAGGAAAAATAGAAAGGAGAAAATATTGAAAGGCAGCTGAAGAGGTATTAAGAAAAGACCTCAATGTGAGATTGTTATGCTAATCTAAATATCTGTGAAAGCAGTTCTAATAAGTGTGGGCTTAGGCATTCATTATTTTTGTGTTGGACAGGTCTTACAGAATGCAGTTTAACTTCATATAACATCTTCAGAACTCCAAATGGTTTCTAGAAATAAACAACAAGGGAGAAGCCATAAAATGTAAGCACAGAGAAGTAAGAATCTGGGTGGGTGAGTAGGCAGGCAACGAGGAGATACATTTTTCAAATTAAATTTGCAAATTGAGTTGAGGCAGAGGTACAGAGAAATTATTTCTGCAGTATATTTGTATTACATGGGAGACATATTTATACATAAAAGAATCTTTTGTGATGTGACAGTTGTCATGCTTTCCAGGCACTCAGTTGCTTGACTGTCTTCACATGAGAATTTAGTCTCCTCAGAAGGGGAAAAAAAGAAGGTATGTAAATTTGAGAAAGTTTTGCAATGTAATCTGTTCTGCATTATCTCTATTTGCTTTACTTGTACTACTGTGTTTTGGAACAACACATATCATCATGTATCATGGATATTTGTTTATACTTAGATTTTAATTTTCTCTTGATTGCATAATTCCTTTTTCATTGGTTGACCACAAGTTGTTATATTACAAAGCCAAGCAGAAAAGCTGCAGAGAAAACCTTGGCTGAAATTATATTAAGGAGTTCAAGTAATAACCATATGTTCTGTGCCATACATTGGCAAAGATTATATGCTAACATCAGCCATTTCCAATCACTTCATGCACAGCCACTCATTTATTCAGGAACTACTCAACAATTTTAAGCTCCTTTATGCTGAGTGTTTTACATCTGGGGATCTGTGACTGAGTCTTGTATTCAGTTACTTGAAAATGAGGCCAAGCCTTTCTCTAGATTTATGTTCACTCCTAATTATTCGAAGGCAAATCAAGTACTGTTAAAAAAAGCTGTCTTTAAAGCTTCAGTTCTGAGCGTACTATGTTGAGCTGGCTGCTGGGTTTTTTTATTGTGTAAGAAACCTCGTATATATCTGAAGTCTGATAAAGTCATAAAGAGGGGGAAAGGCATGGTGCTAGGTTGGACCTGCTACATCTGTCCTCCTTGAACATGAAACCAGTAGAAAGCCATCCTCTCAGAGCAGGGCAATAGTACAACTGCTTACCTGTTCCATTACACCATGACAAACTGGCTGGTAACTGGGTGGCAGGTGAGCACCTCCAGAAATATGTCATGGGGAGGGGGGAGCAGGAGACAAGAGCTGTGCTATGGATTTAGAACTTGATGTGGAACATGCTTATGAACATGGCAACAGAACCAGTGTGTACATCTCACATGCAGTAAGTGAGAGCATTTAAGATTGTTCTGAATATTTCAAGATTTTTCTGATTTTCAGGATTTCACTCTTAAGGGTCTTGAAATATTTTAGACTGTCAAGTCTTCATTCATACTTTCCTATTAAGTCTTGTGTATTTAACTTACGGATGGAGATGAGATAATTTTCTTCAGTCAGAAGTGGGACTGCAGTTCACCTAGACATGCAGGAGTAACTTTAATTTTTCTTCTCAGTACTGATGTGATGACTTCAAATTCTGTGCTGGTTAGCCAAAAGAATATTTACTCACGTCCTAGGTGGGTTTTGCAATTCATGCTGAGCTCTATACTGTAGCAGCATTACTATTTCTGTACCTGAGCTAGTTAGTTTTCATCTAGCATAGATATGATTACGTCCTTAATTTATTTCTTTTCTGATTTACAGTGGAACAACTTTCACAGTCCTTCCACTTACTTATTTTCTTAGCTTTCAAAGCAGTTTGAAATGGGGATCTACTGTTGTCAATTGGACTTTATTTGTAAGGAAACTGAGGCCAAGAGCAGATGCCTGTGGTCATATGGCAAGTCAGTGACTGAACAAGAAACAGCACCCAGATATCTTGCTTGCAGTTCAAATCCTGATCTTCTGAACTGTGCTACCACCCCCACACAGATTAAGAACTGCATATTTCCACAAAAATTAAAAACCCAAGAGTAAACAGCAGTTCTAAAGTTGCATCCCAGATGTTCACCTACCAATACAATAAAAGAATGGCATGCCCAAACTGTGTATAATATGTGTAACTCACGAATTAATTCTCTATTTCAGCATGCCAAAAAGGAAGCCAACAAATAAAAACAAGCAAATTTTTACCTTTATTGTAGAGCCTTAATAAAATCTGAAACATGAACACTGTTTCACACGTAACTGATCATAAAATTCTGTAAATAGAATCTGTATTACAGAAGAAAATACAGCATTTTATCACAGAATGAAAAACATGTCCTGAAAAATGTATAAACTTAGCTGCCAGAATGACATGCTTGAAGTAGTATTGCTATTAACATTTGCTTGCAATTCAGGAGAACACAAATATGTATTTGAAGAAAGAAGGAGATCTGTCTTACAGGATTCTAGATAAATGATCAGTGTTTTTCCTACGGAATCTCACACACCTCAAGGCATCACAGGCAGTTGCTTTTTCAATAATATTTTTGGTATTTTTGATTTTAACACCTTTGAATTCTGTTTCTATTTCAAAGAAATTGTTTAAGAGTATTTAAATGTCATCCAAACACTGTGCTTGCATTGAAAGGAATCAACATTTTAAAGCAGTATTATTCACTTTATTGTAAGTGTACACTTACAATGTAAGAGTACAGAGAATCAGTTCTTATGATGAGCTATTATGATAAATCAAAAGAAACCTTAGAGGCAGTACAATGGCAATTGAAGGTTTTTCAGTGGCATCACATATATTTGCACTTCATAACAGAACTTAAAAACATGAAGTGACGTGCAGAAGTGCAGTGAAGTGTCTAAAATATGCACTGACGTTTTAAGAATATGCCTACAGAATATTAAAAAAGGCCCAAGTTCGTACTGCTGGTAACTAGAACTAACTTCAAGTGTTCAAGGCCAGATTGTTTGTGTCCTTGAAAAACCTGGTCTACAGGGAGACATCCCTGCCCATGGCAGGGGGATGCACTTACAAATTTTAGTCCAGGTCCCTTCCAATGCAAACCATTCTATGATTCCGTGACTCAAATTGTTTCCAATACACAGAAACAGTTTCAATATTACAGAGGATATCAACATATATACACAAAAGGAATAAAATAGAAATAAAATTCATACCAACCACATATCATTGGTAAAAATCTACTTCATTGTTTTGTTCCCACTGAAAATAAATAATCTTTCAGTTTATCTAATAGTTTATATAGTATTAGCTCAGCAGAATACAGAAAAGTAGCATCAATATATAGGTTATTAATATTTTGAAAATATGCAGCTTTCTGCATTGATTCTCTACTACAAAACTGAAAATTAGGGCAGCCTGTAAACTCCATGGCTAATTTAAAGTATTAGAATCTAAACCAAATTCAGCTTAATCATCTTAAAATGTCGAACAAATAAGCGCATTCTGAACATCTGTCATATCATATATGAGCCAGACATATTATAAACTTGAAGCCACTAAGGAATTCTGTAGTGGTTTTCCTCCACCAGTTATAAGACACAATCCTACACAGAAATCCTTCACAGAAAGGGTCATTAGATGCTGGAATGGGCTGTCCAGGGTGGTGGTTGACCCGCCTTCCCTGGAGGTGTTTAAAGTGCGGGTGGATGAGGGACTGAGGGGCATGGTTTAGAGATTGGTAGGAATGGTTGGACTTGATGATCTGGTGGGTCTCTTCCAACCTGGTGATTCTATGATTCTGTGATTCTATACAGACTGAAAGTCTTAAATGTGTATATACATGTGTACATATGCAGCTGAGCTACCTGATACAGTTGAAGAAGCCCTCGCTTGTTGAAGGGGGGTTGGATTAGATGATTTTTAAAGGTGCCTTCTAACCCGAACCACTATGATTACATTATTTACACTGATAGAAATAAAGGTCTTGTAGAAAAGTTTTTACCTGGAAAACTAATCCCTTTCAAGCTATCAGTATTTCACATAGAGCTTGGAACCATAGCCAGCAAGAAAGTTTATTGCAAGACACATAAGGTGTGTCCACTATTTATTGCAGATTCTGAAATTATTTATATTCACTAAAGACTTCATTCAATAGATATTGAGCAGGAAAAATAAATGAGAAAAATGTCAGTCAGTCAAACTTGTGTCAGTTGCTTTTCAGTTGCAGTCATGGAAAGGCAGATATGCAGCCGTACACACTGTCCATGCCCAGCAGCAAGGTAAAGGCAGAGTCCCATATTGGCCTGTGTAGTGACACATCTCAGATCTCATTGTCCAGGATAAAGCAGATTTATTCTGTTCTTCAGTTTTGCTTTTAGCCCTGTTTTAGACGTTGGCATAATCCCTTCCTAGATCAAAAGCCCAGGAGTCATTATAGAACAGCAGTTAGAACACTGAGATGCTATCCACTGATGAACAGGCCTCTTACCTGTAGTGTTGCAGCTCCTTTTGTAACAACTTCCTAAATTATGCCATGTCTGTTAATATGGGACTTGCAAATATTACATTACACCTCCAATCTAACAGGATGTCCAGCAGAATAAGTCCCAGTTACCACATTCAGAGGAAGACAATGGATAGTGGGATTTAAAACAA
>WAAB01006818.1:32897-59681 GCA_013389865.1 Piaya cayana
ACCTTTGAATTCTGTTTCTATTTCAAAGAAATTGTTTAAGAGTATTTAAATGTCATCCAAACACTGTGCTTGCATTGAAAGGAATCAACATTTTAAAGCAGTATTATTCACTTTATTGTAAGTGTACACTTACAATGTAAGAGTACAGAGAATCAGTTCTTATGATGAGCTATTATGATAAATCAAAAGAAACCTTAGAGGCAGTACAATGGCAATTGAAGGTTTTTCAGTGGCATCACATATATTTGCACTTCATAACAGAACTTAAAAACATGAAGTGACGTGCAGAAGTGCAGTGAAGTGTCTAAAATATGCACTGACGTTTTAAGAATATGCCTACAGAATATTAAAAAAGGCCCAAGTTCGTACTGCTGGTAACTAGAACTAACTTCAAGTGTTCAAGGCCAGATTGTTTGTGTCCTTGAAAAACCTGGTCTACAGGGAGACATCCCTGCCCATGGCAGGGGGATGCACTTACAAATTTTAGTCCAGGTCCCTTCCAATGCAAACCATTCTATGATTCCGTGACTCAAATTGTTTCCAATACACAGAAACAGTTTCAATATTACAGAGGATATCAACATATATACACAAAAGGAATAAAATAGAAATAAAATTCATACCAACCACATATCATTGGTAAAAATCTACTTCATTGTTTTGTTCCCACTGAAAATAAATAATCTTTCAGTTTATCTAATAGTTTATATAGTATTAGCTCAGCAGAATACAGAAAAGTAGCATCAATATATAGGTTATTAATATTTTGAAAATATGCAGCTTTCTGCATTGATTCTCTACTACAAAACTGAAAATTAGGGCAGCCTGTAAACTCCATGGCTAATTTAAAGTATTAGAATCTAAACCAAACTCAGCTTAATCATCTTAAAATGTCGAACAAATAAGCGCATTCTGAACATCTGTCATATCATATATGAGCCAGACGTATTATAAACTTGAAGCCACTAGGGAATTCTGTAGTGGTTTTCCTCCACCAGTTATAAGACACAATCCTACACAGAAATCCTTCACAGAAAGGGTCATTAGATGCTGGAATGGGCTGTCCAGGGTGGTGGTTGACCCGCCTTCCCTGGAGGTGTTTAAAGTGCGGGTGGATGAGGGACTGAGGGGCATGGTTTAGAGATTGGTAGGAATGGTTGGACTTGATGATCTGGTGGGTCTCTTCCAACCTGGTGATTCTATGATTCTGTGATTCTATACAGACTGAAAGTCTTAAATGTGTATATACATGTGTACATATGCAGCTGAGCTACCTGATACAGTTGAAGAAGCCCTCGCTTGTTGAAGGGGGGTTGGATTAGATGATTTTTAAAGGTGCCTTCTAACCCGAACCACTATGATTACATTATTTACACTGATAGAAATAAAGGTCTTGTAGAAAAGTTTTTACCTGGAAAACTAATCCCTTTCAAGCTATCAGTATTTCACATAGAGCTTGGAACCATAGCCAGCAAGAAAGTTTATTGCAAGACACATAAGGTGTGTCCACTATTTATTGCAGATTCTGAAATTATTTATAGTCACTAAAGACTTCATTCAATAGATATTGGACTTCAGCAAAGCCTTTGACACAGTTTCTCACAGCATTCTGCTGCAGAAACTGTCAGCCTCCGGCCTGGACAGACACACACTCTCCTGGGTGGAGAACTGGTTGACTGACCAGGCCCAGAGAGTGGTGGTAAATGGAGTTAAATCCAGCTGGAGGTCAGTCACAAGTGGGGTCCCCCAGGGCTCAGTGCTGGGTCCANTTGGAACCATAGCCAGCAAGAAAGTTTATTGCAAGACACATAAAGTGTGTCCACTATTCATTGCAGATTCTGAAATTATTTATATTCACTAAAGACTTCATTCAATAGATATTGAGCAGGAAAAATAAATGAGAAAAATGTCAGTCAGTCAAACTTGTGTCAGTTGCTTTTCAGTTGCAGTCATGGAAAGGCAGATATGCAGCCGTACACACTGTCCATGCCCAGCAGCAAGGTAAAGGCAGAGTCCCATATTGGCCTGTGTAGCGACACATCTCAGATCTCACTGTCCAGGATAAAGCAGATTTATTCTGTTCTTCAGTTTTGCTTTTAGCCCTGTTTTAGATGTTGGCATAATCCCTTCCTAGATCAAAAGCCCAGGAGTCATTATAGGACAGCAGTTAGAACACTGAGATGCTATCCACTGATGAACAGGCCTCTTGCCTGTAGTGTTGCAGCTCCTTTTGTAACAACTTCCTAAATTATGCCATGTCTGTTAATATGGGACTTGCAAATATTACATTACACCTCCAATCTAACAGGATGTCCAGCAGAATAAGTCCCAGTTACCACATTCAGAGGAAGACAATGGATAGTGGGATTTAAAACAAGCTCCTTTTCAGTCCTGGTATTCAACCTTAAAGCTGTTTTTCCTGAAATATGCTTTCTGTTACATATATAAGCTGGACAAGGATATAGCTGAAAGCTGACTGTAAGGGCAAATGTGTCACTACCTCAATCTGTCCTAAAAAGTAATAGATTTTTCCTAATTTTCCATGGAACTGGAATCCTGTCTATGAGAAACTATGCAAACCTTTAAAGAACACATCAGCATTTGAAACTCAAGAAATTCTCATATCTTAAATGTATAAAAAAATTACAGAAACCAAATTCTGTAAAACAGAAATGAAATGCAGCATATGAAGAGCAGTGTTTCCTAGACTTTTCACTGTATTTACCATATCTATGATTTGCCCTAAGAGAGAGATGTCTTTTTTCTTCATCTTTGATTTGGTAATAATGATTTCCAAAACCAGCTTCTCCAGCTCTGTAATGGGTTACATGTGCCACATCCATATGGAAACAATGGTGGGATTAAGCTGGTCTTCTACAAAATTACTCAGCTGCCTGGCTTTCTTATAGACATCTGCAAAAGAGTACAGCTGGGTTTGCTGAAGGTACTTCAGACTGCTACTGGTCTCCTTTAACAGGGTAAATACTGCTTGAATGAAGATGTGCACCCAAATAAGTAAAAAATGTGCTCTGTCTACTCCCTGCTGTAATCCCATGGTATGGTGAGTGCATCACTGATTATTGTGATGTAGATGAAAAGAGAGAATGTTGATCCATAAAGTTGTAAAAAGGAGATAGATATCAGTAGCAGGCTCAGGACCAATGTTCGACACCTCAGGCAGGACCTCTGGCTTGTTAATATATGGGCAAGGCTTCACTGAAGCTGACAAGGTATCTGGGAAATGTGCTGCATTGTCAAGATTTTTTCCTATTTAAAATTAAAGGCAGTGGAAACCTGTGAATGGGTGTCTGTGTAGATGAAAATGTAAAACTAATACACGTGAAACTGGAAAATTGCATTTCTCTTTAGTAAAAGACAGACTTGAAGCGGCATGGCAGAGTGTGCTAAAAACAAAACAGTTTTATGATGTGTAGACTGTCTCAGGAAGGTAATTTAATCTTAATATAAACCATAGATACCTGTCAAGCCAGTAAAATTGAAAACAGACTCAAGCTCTAAAAAATTCACTGCAGGATGAACAGCTGGCTTACCTGACATTGCTCCAAACACACAAAATGAAAAACAAAAGGTAACCAGATAAATGAAATGGATGGAGTAACAACAATGAAAATTCTTGCTTCCTGGAATAACTAAGAAGAGCATAGAATTTAGACAAATGAGAGAAAATGGAAAATAAAATTCTGTGGCATGTAAGGCATTTCATTAATGCCAAGAGCATTTGTGCTTCAGCAGAAATATTAAAGTAAACCTCAGATAAAAGTGTATTTTAAAAAAATGGATACTATAGTGAAATACAGAATGGGTCCGTAAGACCTCCATTAAAAAAACTCACATACAATATCCTGAAGCCTTTTTGATATAGTTAAGTGAAAAAAGCATAAAAAATATTGGATATAATACGGTGGCTCACAAATGAAATCCAAGGACTGTATTAAAAAATCACTAATTGGGTGCTCCACATGTCTAATTTATTAAATTGGTACCCTGTGCTGATTATATTCACTTCCATGCATTCATATGAGCTGAGATTTTCCTATTTTACAGTCCTTTAGAGAAAACAGAATATTTGTCTCCATGTTTCAAATGGACCATTAAATTTCTTTCATTTCTTTTACCTTTTACTTCTAAATAAGTTATGCAGCAGACATACAAACAAGCCCAAACACCAGGACATACTATTCATTAAAAACCAATGTTCAAGTTCTACTATTTTTCTTAAAAATGTAAGGCTGATTTATATAACACCATTCAGTGCTTGGAACTGTGAATTTGAAAAACATGTAAGTTGTGTGGTAAATGCTCTTTTGTTTTTACCTTGACATTGCTAACACTTTATTTGTGCAAAAGTTCTTGATTTGTTCACCTCAAAGTTGCCTGCTACTCTTCCAGTCACAGGTCTGAGTGCGTAAAACCTTGCCTGTTTGTTTCAGTTACTTCAGTTAAAGTAAAAATAAGAATTGCTGTGTCCCATTGCTAAACATATCTGACATTTCACAAATTTTGAGTGATTTATGTTCTACTCTTAATAATCTTATTTTAATATCAGTTTCCACATGTAAAAGTTATTATATTCAGCAACAGAAATTCGAGTTAGCAGTTTAGGTAGCCATTATATTACTACTGTAAAGTAATAATTCTGTGGATTGCAGAAGAATGTAATACAAAACCAAGAAGTTGTTGGTTCTGTCACTGACTTCTCTTCCAAGATTATATGACTGCATATTTACTTGGACATCTGCACTTGGATTTTACCCTATAGCACAGCCACCCTGAGCTTCTAAATAGCAAAGGAGCTTTGGCAGACAAAATGATGTCAGTATTTTTCTACATAACAGTTTATAAAAAGATATCTGAAATAAAAGCAAATCTTTTCTCTGTAGGCCTAGAGTTTTACACTGGAGTTTGCACAATCCATAAGAACATTTTTAAAAGACAAAACAAAAAGTTATCCAACATAGCACAGGGGAATACTCTTTGTTAAAATCAAATTAAGATTGAAAGTATAATTTTATAATTACTAGGTTAAAAAATATCTATGTGCTGTAATTATACTAAAGGTAGCATTAGAAAACCAGAAATCTCGAAAGTAAAATTACCCCCAAGTGCACAGGTGTTAAAAATTCTGACATGGATTAATGTCATGATAGGGTAAATATTTCTAAACTCCATTTGTGTTTTTTAAATTCATATAATCTACTTCATAACTACCTACAACAGATGTAAATAATTAATTAAAGTTATTGTGTATTGTCACTATGTGGAAGATTTTTTGAATTGAGATACTTTATCAAGTATTGATACAATGATTCTGTTCCTTGAATAAATTCTGTCTTTAGATTTACATATTGCCTAGGAATATATTCATTAATAACTTGTGACAGAACACAGGCAACGAAGGGTGGTGCCCAGTGCCAAAATCAGAGGTAATGGGCAGGAACTACGACACAGGAGGTTCCTTCTGAACACCAACAAATGCTTTTTTACTCCAAGGGTGACAGAGTACTGGTGCAGGCTGCCCAGGGTTGTTATGGAGCCTCCATTCTTGTAGATATTCAAATTACAGTAGTTTTCTCAAAAACATTCCTCCAGCCTTCACAAATAGGGCAGGCCTATTAAGAGGACTACCTTTAAACAAACATCCTGAAAAAACCCCACAAAATTAAAGATGTATCAAATGAATAAAAATCTAATTCTTGTCTGTCATCAATCATCTAGATGATGTAGATTTATTTTTAAATCAGGATAAATAAAATTTCATTTGCAAACTCACTATCTATTTTTTGTATACTCTGTCTACATCTTACTGATATGATAATTTCACTTGCAAGTTAACAAAATAAAAGAAAATTTCCTGAGCATCTACAGGATTGATAGCTCTCTTGAGATACATATATTTGAAACTGTTGGATAGATGTATTTCTTAATTTAAAGTGTATGTGTATGTTTTGGCCTTAAATTTATTGATGCTTAAATCTTGAATTACAAACATGAGGGGCAAAATTCTCTCAGCTGAATATAGTGTTCACTGAAAGGAGAATTTTTTTCATTTCTACACGTCAGAATACAACTCAGCGTCACTGCTAAGATCCACTTCCATTCTCACAGAGAAAAATGGTACCTTTAAATAAAAATGGGTGTTTTCCTGTTTCCATTCAAAGGTTATTTCTAATAGTTTTATAACCCTCCATATGCAATCAGCTTTAAGCCAGCAAGATCAAGTTTAGCTACACTACACAGTTGTCCCCGTTCCCAGTGCTGTCTATGGACTCGTTTCCAGTAGCTCATTAATATAAAATGGGCAAGTTGCCCTGGGAGAAAAACCCACATCCTTCTCCCATTTGGGTTGAAGAAGTCCTACCTTTTGTCTTTTTCTTCTGGCTTAATAAAGCCTTCTTTTCTTTGACATTAGTTTTTCCACAGGGAGGTTGAAACATCCTAACCCTGCCTCTTCACCTGGTGGTTATGGCACTTCATCAGAAGCAAAAAAAAAATCCCAAAAAAACCCAACCAAATTCCTGAAGCTTAGAAGTTATAAAATCCAAACTTACTATTAGTACATATTGCCACAGCCTCTAGAGCACAGTAATTATAGAAAAGAAGGAAAAAGAATTAGATGAGACCATTTGTAGTCTCTCCCACAAGAGACTCATATGCTACTCATATTTGCAGAACTGCAGTTCTGCTCTGACTCCCAGACCTTATGTACCAGATNCCTACCTTTTGTCTTTTTCTTCTGGCTTAATAAAGCCTTCTTTTCTTTGACATTAGTTTTTCCACAGGGAGGTTGAAACATCCTAACCCTGCCTCTTCACCTGGTGGTTATGGCACTTCATCAGAAGCAAAAAAAAAATCCCAAAAAAACCCAACCAAATTCCTGAAGCTTAGAAGTTATAAAATCCAAACTTACTATTAGTACATATTGCCACAGCCTCTAGAGCACAGTAATTATAGAAAAGAAGGAAAAAGAATTAGATGAGACCATTTGTAGTCTCTCCCACAAGAGACTCATATGCTACTCATATTTGCAGAACTGCAGTTCTGCTCTGACTCCCAGACCTTATGTACCAGATTAATAGAGCCAGGAAAAAGCTGCAGAAGTGCTCTGGAGATGAAAATGGGGTCATAATGTGACAAGGGACAGGGGATGGAAAGGGCACAGAAGACCTCCACCAAGAGAAGTGCCTCCCTTCCTCCCACCAAAAAGGCAGCCTCCTACTATGTGATGTGCTCAGAGGGAATCAGAGAGGACAGGAAAGGGAGGAAAGCAAGATCAGCACCCTCCTCCCTCTGACTCCATTAATATCAGGATATTTTTGTGCCCACAGCTGTGTTACTATACTTGCTCATTCTTGTGTTGAGTCTGGGAGAGACACATCTCCCGGGACATGGGAAATTTGTCATATACAATTGGCAGGGCATCAAAAAATTACCCTGATTTGGAAAGCCACAAAGATTAAGCCACTCAGTTTTGAAAAAGAAATGTCCTCAGACTAGACCTCAGTTCTGAACTTTTACTCCTTTACAAAAATGTATCTTTGCTGTTAGAAAGAAGGACATCTTCAAATGGCCACCTTTATGCCTTCCTTATTATTTACGTCAATACAGACTTCACTTACTCAGAAAGATCATATTATATATAAGGACTATGTCAGTAAATATTTGTATAACATTCTTGACAGCATTAAGTATAAAAAAACTTTGAAAAAGCATAACAGTGTATTCTGTTTTACAGCACCAGGAAGAACATCCCTTTATAAGCTGTGGGTTCTCAGTTTGTTATCTTGAAAATTAACTTCTATTATATTGGATACAAATCATATACTGGTAATTCAAGAATACAGTTTATTAGACTGAGAAGTAAATATCTGATTATTTTACATATAATCCAATATTTAAAGCCTCATATACACATGCAGATATAAGCACAGGTTTATATGCTTATTAATGTTAAGGAGCACCCACAAATAGTCTTAGTGCACATAGTGATGCTATTAATTTGCTAAATTAAGGAACTACATGATTGTTTTCTTTCAACAAATACCCATGTGCACTTGTCACCAGGTTCCCTTCATAAATCTTTCTTCGACTGTTTATAGCTTTCCAGCTTTTAAATTATGCCATACATCTAACAGTAGTTTTTTTACATAGTTGTCAAGACCATAGGTACTGAGAGAAATGAGGAATCTTCAATAAAGGCCCCACAAAGCTTGGCCATTCAAACACTGATTAGAAGACTTCATACCTGCAGACAAAAAGCAGAAAATAAAGTAGAATGAGAATTATGTCACATAGAAATGAAGATACGAGTATCTAGATTATACTCAAGCCTATATATTCATGGATGTCTATACACATATATGTATATATGTATGTACATGCTACATTCTCGCTTTCTCTGAATTATAATATTTATGTCCTATTCATGCAGACATACAACTGTCATTCTAGTGTCTAAATTAATGGTTTTAGTGATTAACGAACTGTTATTTTTGAACATTCTTACATTTATACAGACCCTTTTTAACAGAAAAAAATTAAAAGAAAGCTGCTAAAGAGGGTGAAAAACATTGCTGCATTGTAATAGCCACAATGTGAAAGGAATCTCTCGTTTTCCATGAGATAACATCCTTTGTCTTCCATTGAATCAACCTTCAGTTCATGCTTGACCCATTTTTGACAGAATTTCACATCACAGGATATTTGAAACAGCTATAGCCCTAAAAGGCACTTTAACTGCAAAATCTGTATCACGAGACATTTCTACAATATTATAAAAATAAAGGACAGTATATGTAAACAGCATGAAGACTAATGCTTGCCATTTATCTAAAAGACTTTTACCTTACAGAATTCAGCATCTTTCTTGTATTTTGACAAACATTTAGGTTTTGTCAGAGCAAGGAATAGTTTTGTTGCCACAGCTAGGACAGCTTTTATCTTCTATATGTAAATACCCTTGGAAAAAACATGGTAAAGATCAATTCATTGCACTGAAGTGCTGCTGAGAGCTTAAAAATATCCCATTATGCTTTTGCCAAGGTCAGTCTTTTGTTACAGAGAACACTAAATTCAACATTAAGTTTCATGTCAAAGCAGTGTGCTTCTGAATGTATTCCAGTATCTGCTTTACACAAATGCTTTGCCAAGTGTAAGCACCCTGTCAAACAAAAGGCATCGCACAGGAATAAGAAGTCCTTTCATTTTCTGCTTAGTTGTACTGCATCTGCATTCTGCTTACCAGTCTTCAGTTCAGCCAGCTTGCTTTAAGTTTCTTTTTAAAGCAAATTGGTTCAGTTCCAGGTTTTCTGCTGAGAATGTTTTAAGATGAGATGTTACTACTTTAAGCTGAAAAGTTTTGGGGGTTTTATTATAACAAGAGGAAGCACCAGAGCATTTAATCATCTGTCCTCTGTTTACAAATCCTTCATCTTACATTATCCCTTTCTGAAAGAGAAAGAGAAAACATGGACCCTTGATACTAATAAATATTTCACATTACTATTAGCTTGATGTTAACAAAGCTTTTGTTCACTCCATTTCTGTTTTTAACTGCATTAGTCCTGGCTGGGTAACTGAAGTAAAAATGCCTTTGAAATGTGCATATAAAATTGGCTCACAGTAGTTAAATATTTTTAAATATCATAAAGTGATTCAAAAAATTAATCCTGTAATATGTTCACTTCTGTGATCTTTTAATGTGAGAAGCTGATGTGTTTAATCCCTGTGAACTATACTGAGCAATTATCCAAAGCTTTGCTGGTACTTTCTGCAAATCACCAAAATAGAACTTACGTAAATATGATGTAACTTCTCATTTTGCTTAGTAATTGTTCATTATATTAATTAGAAACACTTATGAAGCAGCCCAGGTCCTCCATTTCCAATCTATACATGAAAGCAAATTTTAAAAAATTGTTTGAAACCATGCTTGTAGGTTTTGCTTCCGAAACTGGAATATGAATTGACAAGATTTTTATTCAGATTAATAGATCAATTAGCCTTCCATATAGCTGCCAGTAATATGAAGTACGTTTTCACAGTGAAGTAAACAAGGGTTAAATAAGCACATTGAGGTAGACTGTGCAACTGCAGTAGTTGGGATTGAGTAAGGTATTACTCTGTAAGTTTTTGGCCTGGAGGGAAAAATAGTGAGACCCTTTTTTGCTCATATACTTTGCTTTAGTAGCACAAAGTATATTTCAGTTTCATGAAGATGTTTTGAGGATTTTATTTTTAAATAGTAGTTCCACATTTTGTAAAATACATTGGGGGGTTTTTTTATGAAGAATTAGGTCTAAGACTGAAAACTATAACTATCTTTAAAAAATTGCTCATCAACTGTTTTCCTAAGTCATGTCAACAGGCATTTTTGTAGACATGGTGATGACAGTTGAGCAAAGACTTGTGATCAGGCACAGTCTAGACCTGAAAACCTGTATCTGCTATGCAACTGTATGTCCCGACCTGTTGCCATTGCTACACCTGCTCATCTAGCTGCATTTCAGCAAATCTGCCTAAAAAAAAAAATTCTGCAAGTCTTGGGAGGAAAAAGTCCCCATCCCTGAGCTTCCTAGTGTGAAGTCTAAGAACTCTTATTTTTTCATGGTGATTAAATAAAAATTACACTTAAATGACTGAAATTAACAAGATTTTTTTTTAAATAGAATTCTTAAAATATATATCATAAGGAAACCAACCTAGAGCTATCTGGTCACTTAAAACAAATGCTGGCAGCATTTTGTGCCCATCCTGTGCAGAATAAGATGTAGAATAAGCACTGTCTATACCTTAATTTCATAACTTTCTGAGTAAGCACTCAATTTAGGATGAAATTTGTTCCCATCTAAGTTTAATGGACTACTAAATTCCTTTATAAGATGCTAAAGGTAATGTCCTCACATATGTAAAACATATGGCCCTATAGAGATGGTTTTCTGTCTCAGCAATTTTTTTCCATTTTTCAAACTACTGGAACACTAATTGGAATCAGTTTGGGTTTAACAAAGCGTGAATGTCCTACAACATGTTTTGAAATTCTGCTTTAATAATCGTATACATATTATCTGTTTTAAATGCAAAGAAATTTCAAAACACCTTGAGAGATCCATTGATGGGTGATTTGAGGCTATGTCACAGAAGCTTGTTCTTAGACTGTTTGCATTTGGCTAGATGACACATTGTCACACAACTTGAAAGCTTCATCACAGTAATAAAAATATTTCCAATGGATAATGCATTTAGCTAATTATAGTTTTGAATTTTAATTGCCTGTAGGTACATGAGGTTAAAGTGGAAGAGTCAGTAATGTAAATAGTCTTCTGGTGACAGGATGACTTAGCCAATATTAAATGACAGAAAATTGATCTTACGGATGAAGAACTATCTCTAAAAATATAGAAATCGTGGCATTAGTAATTTTAAAATAATATTTCTAACATAAGTTCTGTTCCTGCAGTATTTAAAACAATCGATAGATATGTGTGTGCCTATGCATGTACGGATTTACCTCATATTCATCTTTCAAGAAGTCATATTTTTGTGAGCAGAAAATCACAGATCCCATGAACTCTTATTGGGAAATATTTGTCTAGACACAAAATAATTTTTTTGCTATAATTCATGACAAGATTAAAAAACCCCCAAGGCTTGTCCTCATGACAAGCCTTTCTGGTGTTACAATAAAAATGACGACAGCAATGATTTATTTTGTTGCTATATGGTTAAACAAACCCAGAACCTATGACTGAAATGAAACCCAGATCTAGCAGCTTCTGAGAGAGCTATTGTTTCATTTCAATGCTATTTTAAACGCCTTACCATGCCTGCAGAAAGAGCTGAAGGGGCCATTCCAACACAGATGAAATGAATGCAGATGAAAATTATAGAAGTTCTCTTTAAGGATCCGAAGTAATTTACGTGCTAGTTCAATAGTCATTGAAAATTTCAGGTAAAGCTTTAGCTTTAATTAACACTGGTGAAATAGTCAAGACCTTATTAATATGTCAGGGGAATATTATCTGGAAGGGTAATGCAGCTATCTAGAAGTCATGAGTAGATAAAGCCTTACCATAATTAACAAGTTCCAGCCATTCTTTCTTTGTATTAACCCTATAGCACTTTGATAATTAATGACATAGTTGACAGAGCAATACGGAGCTGTGTTGCTGGCACAATCTCATTAATACTTTTTAACTTCTAAAACAACACAGTTCTTAATTTTTATTGAGATGAGTAAATATGATTTGTATATTACCCATGGTGTATGCATATGTGCAAGCACTATACAATTTGAAATGTTAGTTTAATTATTTATTGCATATTAAACATATTCAGTGAAAGAAAGGAAATATTATTTGAACAGGGAATCCTGCATGGAAAAGAAATTAAATACTTGAGGACTTAGGAAATCAATTTTTGGTTAGTGCCAAAATTGGCAGAAGCATTGTAGGGTTCTTGACTATTGTCAGAATTTGCAGGTGGACCCTGGGCAGTTTCACAGCAGAGGAGCTGGGAAATAAAAGTGTGGAGCTTCATAGTGCCATTGAGAAGTAGAAAACCTATGGACCTTGTAGGTAAAATTAACTTTTAGTACATCAGCCTAGTCCCATATAAAAGACTTAAAGATTGATGAGAAGTCTATTGTTATGTTGAGATAATTGGTCTCCAGAGATGGATTTACAATTCTCTTTCAAAATGGTTCAATTTTCTGATTTTACAGCATATAAATGAAAAATCCCTATTATATTAATTTAATAATTTACTCTACTGTGTAAAATCCATCCCATTGTCTATCCTCAGTCATGTATATTAGGTTCATTTCAGAAATGTTTTAAGTGCCTATTTTGATTTAGTTTACTTTTTAATGGTTTAAAATATGGTCAGATAATGTAAGATGATTAATTTAATGTCTTTTTCCATGCGTGGAGTAATCTTTTTGGTCACAGAGAACTATGGTTATTCTCCCTCTGTACTCAGCACTGGTGAGACNAGGAAAAAATTTTTCACAGAAAGGGTCATTGGACACTGGAATGGTCTGCCCAGGGAGTGGTTGATTCACCTTCCCTGGAGGTGTTTAAGCACGGGTGGCTGAGGTGCTAAGGGACATGGTTTAGTGTTTAATAGGAATGATTGGACTCGATGATCTGGTCAGTCTCTTCCAACCTGGTTGTTCTATGATTCTATGATTCTATGTTTCTTTTTCTTACATTATATATCAACACATAAACCTGTTAATTTCCTATTATAAAGTGTTTATGAATTACACATTTTTAACGTCATATATTTTTGTTATTTATATTTTAGACATTATGTAAAGCAAACTAGTAAACCTAAGAAGTAGATGATTGTAAGTATTTACAGGTGCAAACAAGGCCTTAATTTATTGACTAAGACATGTATGCTATGCACACTGGAAGATATATTGTATGTATCCAAAGTGTTTACCAATGTTTATACTATTTATGTGAAAATAAACTTCGTATTAATAAAATGTTTAAAATAATCTTCTAACTAAACATGTTTGGAGGCTAAATTCACCATCATTAGTGCAAGGATTTATTATTGTACATCTCTCTATATGCTCCTGAGCTTGCATCCTGTCTATAATTTACATCATTGCTCCTTCTTAAGTTTGAAGGCATCCTAAAATTATAAGTATAAAATCACAGAATCATTAAGATCAGAAAAGACGTCCCAATAGATTAGGTCCGAACAACAGCCCGATACCATACCTAATAAACTATGTCCTGAAGTGCCATATCTACAAAATTTTGGAATGCTTCCAGGTATACTGACTCTACCACTGCCCTGGACAGCATGTTCCACTCTTTCAAGTAAAGAAATTTTTCCTAATGTCCAATCTAAACCTCCCCTGGCACAACTAAAGGCCATTTCCTCTCATCCTATCTCTAGACACTTGGGAAAAGAGAGCAACATCCACCTCACTACACCTTCCTTTCAGATGGTTGTAGAAAGTAATAACTCCTTTCAGCCTCTTGATCTCCAGACTAAACAACTACTTCCCTCAGCTGCTCCTCATAAGACTAGTTCTCCAGATACTTCACCAGCCCTATTGCCTTTCCCTGGACACTCTCCAGCAATTCAATATCTGGACACATATGTAGGCATATATATATATATATGATACACATGTAAGAAAAGTCGTAGACCATGGGGTTTTGATATCTACATATTTCAAACATTGTAGTATTTTGTAAAATAAAACTCAAATGAATCACTGCAATATCTAAAAGTCAACTATTTTTTAAATTTAGAAATCTCACTAATAGTCTGAAGTTACTGGAACCACACAGCCCTGACAGTTAAGCTGCTGTATAGAAACTATACATTGTGTCAGCCAAGAGACCCACAGATGTCTGCAATGGGATGGGAAAGTTGTCTTTGAAAACAATTAACCCTTTCAATGAGGATGAGAAAATAAAAAGCTTTCCATGCTGGTCCTTTGGAGCCTGCTAATGGATTGTGTGTCCTGCAAAGGGCCTGAGTTTACAGAGTTTTTTTTCCCCAAAAATTTATTTTTCCTTATGTGAATAATTTCTGGAATCGTGGTACATGAGATGAATTGGAAAATATATGCAATTTTAGAATGGAACATTGTTTTCAGGTTCTATAAAATATGGATACTTTAGTATTTTATGACTATAGGGTTTTTCTCCAAGAATATTCCCTTATAGATACAAAGCCATTCTCTATGGAAAACTTCCTCCTTAATTTTCTGTCTTAAGATTCACAACATTTTTACTGCAAGATATATATTCAGCTAAAAATATGTCAAAGATAAGATTTAAGATATATCTGAATTCAGTGAAATTGCTTATGAATTTTATTGACAGGATAGTAACACTGGTTGTGCTTTAAAGCTACTAAAGAAACAGAATATTTATTGACAATATGTTTGATGAGCTTCTGATGGAGTGTAAAGGATGAATATTTCCAGTCTCTTAACAAAACCACCACATCTGGTGCTGGAAAGTAAATAGAATAAAAGAATGTAGGAGTTTCAGTTGCAAATATGCATTAATGTAGGTCAAGATTTATTGGCTAAGGTGTGGGGCAGAGGTAGCATCGTCTGTTTGCCAACGGTTGTGTTCATATTGTTTTACATATCTTCTAATCATCATCACTCCGTCTCCTTATTGCTTTTGAATGTCATTTAGACAGCAATCCTGCATTGCTTTAACTGTAATAATATACACAGGGAAATACAATCCTCTCTGCTTTCACTACAGCTACAATGTCACTTACATTAAAATAACTATCTTGGTAAAGCTTATTGCTGTGTCTGAACCACTGTACTAGGATAATACATAGAAGCTCTATTAGTGTAACTACTTCATTAAATATGTGAAAGTAAATACAAAGTCTTACTGTTAAACGGTACAAGATCACTATACTCAGACAAAGACAAACCTAAGGAATTATTCTGGATTAGTGCCTGATTTTGAAAGGAAGAGGAGGAAAGGTGATTCTGCACTGGTTTAATAAAAAAAAACAAAACAAAAAAACCCCAAAACCCAAAAAAACAAACAAACAAGAAAACACGAAAGAAAACACAAAACAGGTCATAACACTCTGGCACTGTTTGCATCAATACTGTCAAAATGGTTTTTATGGTCCCAAATGGGTCAGCTTCCTCCATTTTATCCTCTGGTCTAAACTATCCCCAAACCATGCCCAGGGATTGCCAGCAGGCTTGGCAGCAGGTCGAGCAGAACCAGGCTCAGCAGTCTTAAGCTACACAGGTGACAACAGAGCAGCACCCATGCCTGTGTCGCAGCCTTACCTAGCTCTCTAGTAGGAGTGCCACTTATTACAATATAGGGGCCAATACTTAGAAAAGCTTACATCCAAAATTGCTTTTTGGATAAAGAAAATAACTTAAAATCATGAAGTTTACCCTTGTGTGATATTTTCTAAGTCAACACGGACTAGATCAAAATGGTTTAGGAAACTCTTGCATTGCTTCATTTTGACTGTCCAGCTCAGGGTCCAGAATAATGTGCTTAGAATTATGCAGTGTAACTTGTTTAAAGTGTCTAAGTAAGGGGATTGCATTGATTTAAACTAAGTCTATTTAAAAACGAATCAGCTCAAAGACCTTATGCATGGGTCGTCTTAGAATCTTAAAGTCCTGTATAAAGAACAAATCTATTTTTCATTCTCTGCACATAGTGGTTTCCTTGCACATCAAAAGAAGGAAGAGTGATTGGAATCTGATACGTTGCTATTGGTACACGTGCTGACAGAAATGTAGTACCAGCTGCAGCTGAAAGTAATGTTACACTGTCTTCTTCATTGCATACCTAAAGGCAAACCAGATTCACAACATGCCCTCAAATTTTTATTTTAATTTTATTTTCAGTGTGGTTCATCAGAAATCATGTCTTTGGGAGTCTGTCAGACTGCAGGTTATTTTTCATTCTCTGATGTTTTAGCTCTGTGATGCACCACACCCTGTCATGCCCTTGCACAAGCTGACTGATGTGATCAGGGAGAATTATCAGGGCAATGACTAGTGAGCCTGGGAAGCCTAAATATAAAACCAATGCAGACATCACCCTATTTCCCAAGGATGTAAACAGAAGAGACTACAAGAAGGAAAGAGTTACATAGACTAAAATTTGTTTCTTTCTTATATTGCTTTAATCCTTGCTTTAAACATTTAATCTATTGCTTTAATCAAAATTTCCCCTCTTAAATAGCAAGAAAACAACTTTTGTTAGATTACCTACTTAGTAGCAGTGATAATAGGTTAAACAAGCATTGATTATCTTTCTTTAATGATTAATTACTGTGTACATGCTAGGTATTGCAGTGCTTTTTCTCAGGTTTCATTCAATTCTGATGTTGTAGAAGTCTACATCTTTTCAAGCTTAAATGAAAATCGTACTGAATACACTGAATGATCTACAGAATGACACAATCTTTTACTGAAAGAAATGTCTTGCTTTATATGTTTGCATGCATCCCTCCATGTACACTGATAATCCGTACTTCTATGGATATTAGAAAATGCAGCCAGCCATGATGCAGTTAAGCACTGCTCTGAAAAACATATCACAGTATGTGGTTTAATAAAAATAATACTACCTCTACTCTGGATGAAATACCTCTGAAAGTGTCCTTATTGCCTCCTCAATCTTTCTTTCACATACACATAGAAACATTCTCATTTAATAAGATGAACAAAGAGCTTTTGTGCAACCACCAACAGGACTTTGAGACACATTTTTGAAAGCAATGAAGTCAATAGATCTAAAGGCAAAATTTCATATTTTGCAGTTCTAACATAGTGCTGACCCTTCCCACCTGCAGTGGCTGCTTCCAAGTGCTGCTCCGTGCACAACTCCAGCACAACCTTTTGCAGGGCTGGGCTCTCAACCAAGTCAGGGTCAACTATAAACGCAAACCGGCTGGTTTATAAATTTTATATCTTATTAAAAGAACAGTTCTGATTTTCCTTGATTATATTTTGGAGTAGGAAATGAGTTATTGGAAAGGAGGAGGAATGAAACCTATTTAAAACAGCATTATCAGTGAAAAATTGTGCATCGAACTACATGCTCACTTAAAAGCTGAAGTGGGCAGCTAAGGACTAACTCTTAGAGACATTTGGGCAGCTAAAGACAATTTTTTCCAAAGTGTCACTGGGTAACTACTGACTTAAGGTCCCTACTTAAGAATTTTTTAAATTTTGGTATTATCTACTTTGGTCTAATCTACCTATGAGTAGTCAGATATATCCTGATGATTTCAGATGGTTTTAGATCAGGGCTGAATTTCTTGGCAAAGCTTGATTTTGATGACTGCTTTGAAATTCTTCCTTCATATTAGGGTCAGTCTTTGTACCATGAAAAGTTGCAGATGTTAGATCCATACTGTCAACTTGTCATTGTTAAAACTATGGCATAAGCACTGGATGATCCATAGTGTCCAGATGCCATCTTGAGAAAATATAGTACTAATATAAGAATACACCAGTATTTTTGCAATAAAACTCTTCTTTCAAATTGTTACTTCCAATAAGTGTGAGATATACTGTTGTAGATGAATCCTTCAAAAATGGATATATTCACTGATTAAAAAAATTAATAAAATTAATTACTGGATATTTAATGTAATATACCTAGAATTTAAGGAAAATACACATCACGTATTTTGACGACATATTAGTCACCTTGAAATTTAGTCAGGAAGTCTAATATTTAGCATGATTGGCATTGGGGAGAAACCCACAAGTTCTTCTGAGATTTTTGTGTTAGACAAGATTCCAAAGATGTGCTTGAACCTGATGAAGAGAGTATGGTTTTCACCCCTGCCTTGCAGGTTACACTGGAGAACAGTCTAAACCTCCTATATCTACAGTGCTCATTTAAGCCATTCCCTACACATCCTGAATGTTTCTGGGAAGGTAGCTTGTCAGGAATATCTGCTCCATCAGTTCTTGTTACAAGTCCCCCCCATGGCCCCACTGGCTTTCACAAAGTGTTGTCTAGCTTACCAAGACACAGCTGGGCTGGTGATTACAGTCCACATGCCTCATCAGTTGGTCTGTCAGTGTGGAGGAGAGCAGCCCCAAGGTCACCAATTACAGACTTGCACAACACACTCACATCTCTCTGATAAGTTGTGTGAAGTGCCTCCTGTGACAGGACTCAGTGAAGTGTCTTTCTTCTGGTCTTAGCCTCATGGGTAGGTATGGCTCCTGGAGCACTAGAGATCCAGCAGCTTTCCAGAAACCACAACACAGACAACACTTCTTGGGCCATGGTGGCTCAGCTCAGCACAGAGTTGAGGGTGAAGAGCCTGCCATCATTACAGCCTTAAGATGTAGTCTATCTTCTATGGAGGAATATAAATCTATAAAACACGTTATCAGATGGGTGATATAAATAATTGAACTACATCAAAAAGGCATTTTACTGTTAGTAAGAAAAATTATTCTGGCTCCTGTGTTTAGACAAGAATGTTTAATCATGAAATGTATTTCTGTGTGGTTATCCAATACTGTTGTCAAAAATGAATGCCTGAAGAAGTTAAACAATTCCTCTTTTTATTTTATTACTTTAAATTACTTAGTCTCTCTGCTTAAGAAAATGAAAAACAAATTCATCAGCATCTAGATATACATTCTGCATTAGTTGCCCACTGATGTTACTTCGGAAGCTACTTCTGTACATAGTACAGGGGGACAGGAGAAGAGGGAATGGCCTCAAGCTCTGCCAGGGGAGGTTTAGGCTAGACATTAGGAGGAAGTTTTTCACAGAAAGGGTCATTGGGCATTGGAATAGGCTGCCCAGGGAGGTGGTTGATTCACCTTCTCTGGAGGTGTTTAAGGCACGGGTAGACGAGGTCCTGAGGGACATGGTTTAGTGTTTGATAGGAAAGGTTGGACTCGATGATCCGGTGGGTCTCTTCCAACCTGGTGATTCTATGATTCTATAGTGATACACTAAACAGAGCAAGTTGTTTTACTTTATGTAGTTCTATTCCAAAATCATCACCATGATCTTCTATAAGGCTGAGCTACAAGAGTTTCCTGACTTTATGAAGTTCATGAGTTTGTATGACTTTCAGAACTCTTAATCCACACATTTATCGACATATAAATTTCAGTATTAGCAGGGTCTAGACAACATTCTTGAAATCTTGACTTCTGGGCTCCCAGATGTTTAAATAAAAGCTTCTGTTGACTCCATCAACTAAAGAAATTCTGACTTAGCAGAATTTGCAGAATACATCAGAGCGCACAGAATAAAAAGCTTATTTTTATAAATTATTTTTATCTTAGAATGTACCTCTTGCTTATATTTAATGAATATGCTTTCTTTAAGATTTATTATTTGGTTAGCTTATGACCCCGAATACACTACTTGTACCCATCAGTATATAGTATACGTATAAACTCCTTTATATGTCAAACTTAGAAAATTCAGTCACATGCAGATATAAAAATATTCCCCCAAAACTACTATGTCTTGTTTGGGCAAGAAGACAGAAAAGCTTTTCAATGACATCTCTCTGTCTTCCCATTTTTTAATTAAAATTTCTTGTACAACATTTTTTTGTATTTATATTTGTTCCTATCTCATATAATTTCCAAACAAATTCCTTTGTGATTAGCAATAGCATTGTAGCCATCATTTAAGAGACAACAATGTAGGTTTTCACATCAAAACATTCTTTCTTAATGGGTTGCTGAAGCAATACGACACAATAAATTAATTATGAGAAGTTACTTTTGGGAGTAGAACCCAAAGTTTCCTAAATAACTCCATTAGCTGGAGCCAGGAATGTGTCTTTGTAGTATTCAATCAATGCAGACTTCCTTTCATTCTGTTTCTGCTGTTCAGTCAGTATAATTGATAACCACTACACTTTGTAGTTTGATATGCTCCTCCTCTATCTGTTGCGTATTTTACAGGTCTTTTAAAGTCCAGATGCAATTAAAAGCAGAAATAACTAAAAGTATGGGTAGTTCTTTGAATACCCACATAGATTCTGTTAGCATTTCAGACAGAGCAGTCTGAAAATCTTTCTTATCTAAGGTGCTTTTTTTCTCCCTTGTTCTTTGTGGAGGAGATAATATGCATCTTTACAGTCACACCTACTCACCCAAGAGATCTAAACAGTTTCAGCGTTTGCCATTGCGTTTCTGTAGCTTTAATTTGTAGGAAGTGCCTCATACCACAGAGACAGATTTTCCCTTGTTTATTTTTTACCTAGGAAGATCTGAAGTTTAATTTATCAGTCACCAAGTATTACCTTACTCTTCTATGCCTACAACCAAATAAATTTCAGTTACATTTTCCCTTCTCGAACGAGAGAGAATTCTGCCTTCCTGTCCAGCAAGTGATGTCTCTCGCATTGGTGGAGTTTCCTGTGGTTTTATATAACATCTCTAAAGGCAAAGGCATTTATTACCATTAAAATCAAAGCAAAGCAAACAAAACAAAATGAAACCACTTTAGCTAAATGACTCTTCAGATTGATCAGATTGTAAGACATGTTCTTTAAATTGTTAGGTGGTTACCATGTGACTGCATTTCTGTCTTTCTTGCAATAGAAAGAGGGTACATAAGCGACTTGGGCTGGAATATTAACTTTTAGATGGCTGAAATGACCAGTCCTCTCTCCCTTCTATTCAAAGTTACAAACCCAAAGAATAGTGAAACTAATGCAATTGCAGCTGCAAAAAAAGTACCTATTCAGAAGGGGCTTAGAAGGAAAAAAACCCAAACATGCAGGGACCCCATACGGTTAAGCACAGACTCAGGAATCCATCTGAATAGCAAGTCTTGCGGTACTGCAAACTAAAATGACATTAGATCGAGTAATATTTTAGATCTATGGACTTCAATGGACTTCAGATCTGTCAAAACAGATGCAACCAGAGAACAAGGACTTAGATGCCATTTTCTCAGATTTCAGTGCTGCTGTGTTAGTACTCCAAACGGCATTTCACAACATCCTAATTTTGAACAGGTTTTCATTGTATGTAATCTGTTTTTTATTTATCCAGAGGTGGACCCTTAGTAATTAACAGTAATTATCTGCTAACTATTACATCAGTTTCATTAACTCAGTTGAAACTAATGTAATTTCTCAGTCGCTTAACCTGGACCTTCTCCTTCTAGCACAAAAGCAAAGTTAGTTTCATTAACTGTATTTATTATATATGAAGAACAGAAGACAAGATGTCCTTCATTTTGCAAGTAAGCAAGAAAACCAGTAATTATTTTAAGGAGTTTATATTGAATATCAGTCACGCAAACGTATGATTCCATAGGTAATAGAAAATTGTGGAAATGGTGAGTTTGTTTTCAGGTTCCAGCAAGGCCTGCAAGGGAATATGCATCAGGAATGAAGAAGACAAACAAAAATATCCATTGCAAGTAATGTATTGTTTACATTTATCAATTTGTATTAGAAATTAAAAATTAGAAATTTGGTTAAGAGTCAGTAGCTTAGTTTTCTTGGAAACCAATAGATAAGGAGTAGTAGTGTAAATGGTTAGGAAATGCACCAGGGTGAATTATCCTGTGGCTAGGTGAAAAAGNTGTCACCTTAAACACATGAGATTCTGACAGGTGGATAAGGAGACCCTCCCATCAAGTCACAAGATTAAAAATCTCAGGTTTGGTCAATGGTTTATGATTGAAGGATTATGTGTGTGCTTTTATTCATGTTTTAACCACAAGTAAGAATCCAGTTACCTGTGAGTGTCTCCCTAGAGACTGGTATTCATGAGGTTAATATGTATGGACTCCAAAGAGATGGCTGCAGTGCTTGCTGCAAAGCCCATCAGACAGACAATTTTGCAATGCTGGAGGCAGTAAGTAGTTTAGTTCAAGTGACAGATTAAAACAAATTCAGAATTGTCTTGATAAAGTTACAGCTGCATTAACTCTTAAATGCTTATAACTGCTTAACAATTAGATATAACGCAAATAACAGTAAAAACTCGAGTTAGTAGTTATTTTTCAGGGAAACATCTGACAGAGTCAGAGGTGCAGATCTTACCAAAACTTGGTAAGATTTCTTCTTGGTGGAGGAAGACAGGTCTAGGCCCATCAACCTATCTGTCAGGTAAGGTGAACATTTTTTTCTTCTCCAACCAAGAGGGTTTTCAGGTATTAATGTTATACCTTTTGAAAACCTTTCAGCACCTCTTGATGAGGCGGGGACTAAGTCGATTGCTCTGTGTTGATTGGCCCTTGGCAGGTTTGCTTGCGTCATCAGAAACAAAGACTCAGCTGTTCACCACACCTGTGAGGGGGGAAGTTGAGTACATGCTTTCAGGTGTCTCTCTGTTTTCATCTGAAGTAACACCAGGCTATGAGGCCTTCAACTCACCCCAGCTGCCACTTAGTTGATATTAATGTCAAGCTACCACCCAATCCATCTGTTTTACTGGATGCTTTGTCCATTGCCGGCCACTCCATTTGCCAACCGTTCTCTTTTGCAAAAATAAAGCTGATTTTGCCATTCAACGGGCCTAATAAATCTGTTATACCACAGTTTTGAAGCTGCATCTTCTGATCCTGCTGTCATCTGGTGTGTATGACTGTATTTCCATTGACGTTGATGTGTTATATAGCATTTTTTTGGCAGCTGACAGCAGCAATATAGAATATTTAAAAAAACCCCTGTTGATTTATAGGAGAATCAAAAATTCCCAGTGCTTACAAAACTGAGTTATTCCTCTGAAACTAATACACTGCTCATGGAAAGTGTCATCATTGACAATTCTTTATCTATTCATAAACAAGTTAGAACAAATAAAATGACTAACTATAATGTGCAGTTTTCATCTGTTTTAATGGTACAAAGATTACTTTCAAAGTAAACATAAATAACTTTTTAGAGTGAAATATTCTGTTTGAATTTTAACAGTAGAATGTGATTAGAATTTCATCTAGCATATTAATAGACTGATTTTTTCCTAATCTGTTGCAAATATAATGAGCAACTGCACTGATAATAGCTGCTCATATATGTAAGATGAGAATCAGACCTGAAAACATCAGGCTATGAATTTCCTATGCTGATACCTTCTGCAATCCAACATGCTAAACATCATAAGTCAAACCGTGCCTAAAATTGGATTGGTTTACTTAACTATAGTTAATCCTTTCATTTTTACAGGAAAGCTTTGGTAGCCATGTTATTTGTACACCAAAAAAGCAAAACAAAACCCAAAACCACCACCAACCTGGAAAACAGTATCTAGGTTCAAAACATAACGCAAAATTTCACCTATATACTATGGTCAACAGTCAGCTGGACATGAGCCTGCAGTGTGCCAAGGTGGCCAAGAAGGCCAACAGCATCCTGGCTTTTATCAAAAAAGATGTGGCCAGCTGTAGCACGGAAGTGATCATGCCTCTCTATTTGGCAGTGGTGAACACTCACCTTGAATACTGTTCTCAGCCTCAGGCCCCTCAGTACTGGGGGGCTGCCCAGGGAAGTGGTGAAGTTACCATTCCAGGAGACGATAAAAAATCATGTAGATGTGGAGGTTTGGGACATGATTTAGTAAGTATGCTGTTTGTATTGTGTTGACAGTTGGACCTGATGATCTTGGAGTTCTTTTCAACCTTAACCATTCTGTGATTTCATATGCTATTTCATATTCTTGAGCATGAATTTATATGGCAAGGTTTTGGTAACTGGAGGGTCTACAGCAGTGACTTCTGTGAGAAGATGCTGGAAACCTGTTCTATGTCTGATAGAGTAAATCCAGCTGGCTCCCAGACAAACCTGCCACCAGACAGAGCTGGGTGCATCAGTAACAATGGTAACATTGCTGTGATAATGTATTTAAGAAAGGGGAATACTGCTGCACAACAACAGCTGGAAGAGAGAAGTGGTAAAATGTCAGAGAAACAACTCTGCAGACACCATAGTCAGTGAAGAAAGAGGAGGAGGAGGTGCTCCAGGTGCTGGAGCAGAGATTCCCCCGCAGCCCATGGTGAAGACAGTGTTGAGGCTGGCTGCCCCTCTGCACATAACTCCACACTGGAGCAAGTTTGCTGTCAGGTCTTGTGAACTCATGGGGGACCCATAAAGAGCAGTCTGCTCCTGAAGGACTGTACCCTGTGGAAGGGATGCACACTGGCACAGTTTGCGAAGAATTGCAGCACAAAGTAAGGACTCCTATTCAAAGAAGTTTATGGAGAACTGTTTACTATGAGAAGGAACAGTGTATGATGAATCAGAATCATAGAATCATAGAACAACCAGGTTGGAAGAGACCCACCCGATCATTGAGTCCAACCATTCCCATCAATCACTAAACCATGTCCCTCAGCACCTCGTCCACCCGTCCCTTAAACCCCTCCAGGGAAGGTGAATCAACCACCTCCCTGGGCAGCCTCTGCCACTGCCCAATGACCTTTTCTGTGAAATATTTTTTCCTACTGTCCAACCTAAACCTCCCCTGGCAGAGCTTGAGGCCATTCCCTCTCGTCCTGTCCCCTGTCACTTGGGAGAAGAGGCCAGTTCCTCCTCTCCACAACCTCCCCTGAGGTAGTTATAGAGGGCAATGAGGTCTCCTCTCAGCCTCCTCTTCTCCAGGCTAAACATGCCCAACTCTCTCAGCCATTCCTCATCAGGCCTGTTCTCCAGCCCCCTCACCAGCTTTGTTGCTCTTCTCTGGACTCGCTCCAGAGCCTCAACATCCTTCTTGTGGTGAGGGGCCCAGACCACAAACCATATTCCCTATCCCCCTGCACCACATGTTTTAAGATCTGGGTTTATTTCTCATTATCCTACACTGTTTTCATTGGTAATTCATTAAATAAATTTCCCTGAGTCAGCTTTGATGTGCCTATGACGGTAACTGCTGAATGATCTCCCTGTCCTCATCTCAACCCGTAAGACTTTCATTGTATTTTCCTCCCCACCTCCAGCAGAGGAAGGATGTGATAGGGTGGTTTGATGGGCAGCTGGCTTTTAGCCAAGGTCAACACAACACAGAGCATTTCTGCCTTGAAATGTATATTATTATTATTTATTTCCATATGAACTTTTAAAAATAACTTCCAATAAAAAATCTTTGATCTCAAAATCACAAAAATGTTTCAGGTGAGATATTTTTGTTTGGTTTTGTTTCACAGAAAAATCTGTAGTATATTATATAGGATATAGAATACAGATATTATTAATAATAGTATATTTAGTAATTGAACATAATATATTATTAATAATATATACTATATATACTATATAATATATAAAATCAATATATTAATATAATTATGTATAGTATAATGTGTTATATGATATATAATTAAGTCTATTATTTATTAATAACATATGTTGATGTGTTATTGATAATAATGATATGATAATATATAATTTCTTATATTTTATGTTATAATATATTATAATAATATATATGGTATATAACATAACATAGCATAACAGAATCACTAGGTGGGAAAAATCCTCCAGGATCATCAAGTCCAAACATAATGTAATGTAATGTAACATAACATAATGAAACGTAACATAGTATAGCATAATATAATACTGTACAATATAATACAGTATATACTTTTTAGGCTGGAAATCCTGGTTCCTATCCATCTCTCTGTTCAAATACACTTAACATATTTAAACTATGCTTATTTGTATAAATTGTGCCGCATAATTGCAAATACCAGAAAGAACGGTTGGACTCAATGATCCAGTGGGTCACTTCCAACCTGGTTGTTCTATGATATGATTCTATGAATTATATGACTTGTTCTCTGAGCTACTGCCAGTGAAACAAGTCTTCATGAACAGCAAAACCTGATAATCCTGGCAAGAGTACCTTGACAGTAGCTAGTGTACTTCCATCAGTAGACTAGAACTGATCACTTTTCATAATATGTTACTGTTTGGCCCTTTCAGATCTCTGAGCCAGCTGACAGAAAGTGATTCTGAAGCAGATAAATTCCCTGGTTTTCAGACAGCAACTTCTCCCTTTAGTAGTACTAGAGAACTCCCAAAGACTTCCTTAAGAGGTAGAGGTCTCTAATCTGTAGAAGTTCATTAAATACTCAGGACCAATGCACCTCATAGCAACCCAGAGAAATTAAGCAAGTAAAGTATTGCATCTGAGAAATATTTAAGGGAACTGCAGGTGTCTGCTTACCATTTCCCCAATTATTGCTTTCTTCTCTCTTATCCAGACCCATTTCTGCTCACAAGCACCTTGATGGTGAAACTCTACAGTAGAATAGAGGACACCGT
>WAAB01006819.1:0-11792 GCA_013389865.1 Piaya cayana
GGATGGGCCTTGAGCAACCTGATTCAGGGGATTGGAGCTGGATGGGCTTCGAAGTCCCTTCCAACCCAAACCATTCTATGATTCTGTGCAACTCAAAGAGAAAATCCCAGTTCTACGCTTTCCTCCAAAGCAGCCATGCTCCCTAGCACATATAGCGGTGGGTGGTTTCCAAACCAGCAGTTGGGCTGTGGAGTTATTTTGGCTCAGCCTTCAGTCCACGTGTGATGGCTCAGATGAAAGGTTCCTGTGCTCTTGCTGGAGCTGAACGAGGATGAACAGCTCAAGCTTTGACTTGCAAACTGAGCCAAAGCACTAATAGAAATTACAGGAGGAAGCTAAGCAAACTCCAGGATGTCCTCTCTTCTGCTTCTCCCCATTTGCCATTGTATAAAAAAGGGATGAGAAGGTTGGGACATGCCCTGATTACCCTGCTCTGGTAAACACTTTCCTCCACCGCTGTTGTTTCCTGCCCACCTACAACCCGTGGCCTCAGTGTTTGTGCTCTTGGCACAGCCCAATGTACCCGAGAGCTAAGAAAACATTCAGAGGGCTCGAATGAGTAGCGGCCCTGTGTTTGGGCTGAATAGAAAAAGGATCTTGTGTGGGTTTCCCTTTCAGAGTCAGCTGAGAAAAGGTTTTGTTGCGAGACTCTGTCAGGCCAGAAGAACTGAGGAGTCTTGAATTCTGATCTCTGTGCTTGTTTGTTCCTATTTAATTTCATTATTTACTCTGTAACTGCTGTAAGGGCTAAAGTAGCTCAGAGCTTGGAGAGAGGATTCCCACTGGTCCTGGCCAGGCAAGTGTGGGGTCTGTCATTTAGCTCAGAGGCTCAGGGAGGCCCCCTCTGAGACCCAAACACCTTCCCACGCAGGACAAGGTTCCCAAGAGGATGGCCCTATGACGCAGCCCCTGTCCTGGCCCAGTCCCTCAGCTTGGCAGGGAGCAACGAGAGTCATCTTGCACTCAACAGGATTTTTTTTCCAGCCCAAACACTGCAAGAGGAAGAGAGGCAGAGGCAAGAGTGTGGATGGAGATGTAGCTGCTGGAGATTTTCCCCTCGTCCAAGACCTCCACCCTCAGAGCACCATGTCATCCCACAGCTTCTGTGTCCTCTTCACTTCCCCCAAGCATCCCAGAAGCTGTGATGGGAAAGATATGCTCCCTCCCAGCTAGCCCTGACCTTAATCTGGCACCTCATCATCTCATCCTCGGACCTGCTTGCACTTTCCCACAGAGCGGAGATCTTCAGTCTCAACGGCTGTAACTCACTCTGCCTTTGAAGGACAACATAACACATTGGAAGAAATCTTGTACCACCAAAATTCTTCTCCTTGGGAGACCAGCACCCCAGGAAGCCGTGGTCTCGCAGCCCAACGCTGGTTCTGTCAGTCATCCCTTGGTTCTGGGTGCAGGTACCTCTACAGCCACCACTCAGTGGTGTGAGGCACAGGTGAAAGAGGGACTACCCTCAGCCACCTATGGCCTTCTACAGCCCTGAAGTATCAGCCATAAGCTGAACCTACAAGGTGGCCATCCTGGCTTGGAAACTGCAGTAGTCCTGGTCCTCATTGAGAGTGAGTGATTTTGGCTGAGCCGCTTCTGAGTCTGATCTTTGTACACATGCTCCAGGCCACACATTCCTCCCCCAAGCCAGAAATGAATTGATAGAGCATCTTGATTTCTGCTGTTAAAGCATATCAAGTGGTTTGATATATAGATATCAACTTAGTCTGGGTGAGCTGCAAGGCAGGGAGCTCCAGGAAGGTTCTGATGGGATGGTCTTGTCTTGAGTTACTGAAGAAAGAGCAGCACAAATGAAGGGGGGGAGTAGAATGAAAAAGGATAAGGATAAATATTACTTAATGAGTATTAGTGTTGAAGCTGAAAGATTAGATTGGATATTAGGAAGACATTTTTCACTGTGGGGGTGGTGAGGCCCTGGCCCAGGTTGCCCAGGGAAGTGGTGGCTGCCCCATCCCTGGAGGTGTTCAAGGCCAGGTTGGATGGAGCTTTGAGCAACCTGATCCAGCGGGAAGTGTCCCTTCTCATGGCAGGGGGGTTGGAACTGAATGGGCTTTAAGATCCCTTCCAACCTAAACTTGAGATGCAGCAGGATAACCAAAACTTGTCTGTATGAAAAAGGAAATTATTGAATAATTTGTGAATAAACACCAAAGCCCCAATTACGGACAAACCTCACCAAGAGAAATGTGGATCTGACCTTTTCATTTTACAGAATTTGGAGTTTAAGATCAAGTTTGGAGTTGAAAGCATGTGAATTGTAACTCCTGGGCATGTTCCCTCGCTGCCTTGTGTCCACGTTGCATGTGCTGCACCTAAGGACTGTGTTTTATAGACAGAGAAGCATTGATTCAGCCATGTGGGCATGAAGCCATCCATCCGTCGGCCACTGTCACCGCACACACAGTGCATCAGATGTCTCTGGGGACATTATTCTTCCTGTCCCTGGAGAGCCGACCTCGGCCAGGCAAGTCTCCAGTTGAGGGAACATCCTGGCCCTCACTCCAGTCTTAGCTGGGTTGACATCAGGACAGCCCCGCTACTGTCCCGGGAGTGTCTCCTTCTCTACACGTGCGTAACAGCCAGGGAGATGGCTCTGCTGTGCTCCTGGCCCTGGAGGTCTCCTCAGAGAGGGCTCGGTGACACACGGTGCTGTGCCGGCTACGTGCTTCCCGTGATGCCTCGCATCAGTTGGCTCATCCCAGAAAGACATGGAGGGAGATATCCCTGCCCCAGCAGTGAGAGGTGGTGTTTTCTGCACGTAGACCAGATAACATGGGACTTCAGCCCACAACTTTAAGCCCCTGGGTCCGACTGAGTCACTTCTCTGCAGCATCCAAAGCCCCTTACCACACTCTCTCTTGAAGAACACTCAGGATTTCTCCAGCTGGAGGCATTGGAATGTTTCCCACCCACATGGAGAACTCTTCACCCACTCTCAAGCCAAGGTCTTGTGTTACCCTGAACGACGTCTCTGACTGGGCTCAGGGTCTCCCAGCTCTCTTTGGGGCTCACTTATCCCCCATTGAATCATAGATGCTTCAGACAACATGGATGAAGGGATGGAGGCCGCTAAGATCATTGCAGAGAGGGCTGTTTCCCAGTCCACTCCTCACCACATGGTGCATCTCTCCCAGGGAGACTAACATCCTTCTTTCCAGGGAAAGGGGGACTTGGCACCACTGAGAAAAGTTTAGAGACCAGTTGGGTGAAGTCCAGAGCAGGGAAGTTTTCACAGTGCCTCAGATAGATCCCATCTGCCCCATAATCACAATTTGCAGTGCTAACCAGTGTCAAATCCAATTTGAAAGCTGAGCACTTCAAAAAGAGCCATCACTCCAGCAAGCTCCTGCCACCCCCACCCTTCCACACTGCTCCCATCAGGCAAAATCTCTGGCTTCCCAGAAGCCTTCTACTCCTGCCTGAAGACACAAGGAGAAAAGGGAACAGAAGCAAATCTCAGCCCCAGCCTCGTGCATTTTCGCTCCATCAGAAAGTGATTTTACGTGATTACAGACCTTTCAATCCCATCTGCAATTGCAAGTTTATTAGTTAAGAGCACGCCAGTAACTTTGAATTGTGACTGCGTTAGGATAAGCACTCAAGCCTCATCATCTTCTAAATAAGACATTTAAGTAAACATCCACGGGAGTTATAACCTTTGATGGATCTCTGCCTGTGCCGTGGCTTAATGTGCTCGTGGTGGGAATAAGGAGATGAGAGGGAGAGTGATAAAGCTTCCAGCGGAGAAAGCTTCAGCATAGCAGCAAATCACACTCACCTTGGTGGAGGAGGTTCACAAGACATTGATCTGTTCAAAGCCCCAAAAGGGAGTTAAGAGAGTGAAAAGTCCTCTCTGGCAGTGCAGAAATTGTGAAAGATGAGCAGGAAATCACAGGCAGTAGTTGGGTGATTTCCATAAGCCTTCACGGCAAAGCAAATTCCATCCCAGGGAGCTCTTTGACGAGTCACAGATCTTCTTTCCTGGGAGATGGGGCAGCTGGGGTACATCATGGGACAGGAGATGTGTCCCTGCTGCCTAAGTGGGAGCTCCAGCCATCCCTAAGCATCTCCAGCAGACCTGGACAGATCCTCCCAAGAGCCCACTGAGATGGGGGAGTCGTCGTCCTCACTTCACAACAACAGAGAATTACTGCAAGCAAAGGTGAGGCAAGGGCAGGTTTAGACCAAAATCCTAAAGTCCCTGGACTGAGCATGTCCAGGGAAGGGCAAGAAAGATTGTAGAGGGACTGGAGAACAAGTTTTATGAGGAGAGGTTGGTAGGAGGTGGAATCACCATCACTGAAGGTGTGTAAAAGATGAGTAGATGAGGTGCTCAGGGATCTGGTTTATTAGTGGGCAGGTACAGTTGGACTTGATCTCAAAGGTCTTTCCCAACCAAACTATTCTATTAGTCTATGAACAGAATATCAATGGCTGATGCATTGAAAATGTACCGAGCACACTCACATTCACAGAAGAATCAGGTGACTCTTTTTTTTTGTTTGTTTTTCCTGAGCCACAAACATCTTCCTAAACTGCAGAGCAATCCTTAAAGTCTGTAATTTAAACTAAGTGATTAAAAAAAAAATCAAAGCAATTTTCAATGACATGAAATTAAGATTCCTGCCAACATCTGCTTCTGAAAGGAGAGAGAGAATCTTGAAAAGATCTTGCTTGCAAAAAGGAAAGAGGCGTCTTTAGCTTGAATACTTTTGCAAATGAAAAAAAAAAAAAAAGCCAAATGTAGAGGAGCTTGGGCAACGCTCTCCTTCAGCAGAGACACTTTCTGGGAAACCCAGCACATTTGGACTAGTGCTGCTGGGAAATGCCCTCCCTACAGGGTCACACGCCACCCCGGGGGATCCGAAATGTGACTTTACTCAGACCTGTGAAGGTAAATCAGGTAGATATAAAATCACCCCCCATGTCTGATGGGGGTTCCTTCCCTCTAATGAAACCCTGAAGAGATTTAGCCCTAATGCTGGTAGCGTAGCTCCGAGGTTCCCCTTCCATGGGACCAATGCAGGATGGGTTTATTGGCCAAGTACAGCCTGTGATGATGGACTCATGACATACAGGCAGCTCCTGCAATCCCACTGCCATCTCCCAGATTTATTTGCAAGGTTAGAAGGTCATTTTCCTGCTCACCATGCAGAATCCAGCCCAGCGACAGCAGCAGGGTGCAATATTCCCGAGTCAAGTCCCGCTGAGTCCTGAAGTTCTACTCAGTGAAGCAAGAACACCTTTTCAGCAATATTTTTCAACCATCTACCAGCCGACCAGCTCCCTCTGCTGCTGCTTCTTCCAACTTGACCCAAAGTACATTTTCAGAGATGAGAAGACACCAGAAGCAGATGATGAATTTAGCCCAGTAGTTGGCTGGCAGAGCCGTCTTGGGGATTTAGGGGTCAGCTGGCTCCCTGCAAGATGCCTGATGATATACAAGATGCTCTATGATACCTTAAATACCTGCACGTGTCCCAAGTCCTCTGGGAGACCATCACAGCTGGAGGCCAGCAGATCCTAGGGCACCTCCAACAGCCTGTGGCTGCTTAACTAGACTGAGCTCCAGTATCCCTGTGAACAGACTTCACGCAGACTTCAAGATTCTTGGTTAATTTTCCATCCTTTGGACTTTGTACTGAGACCAAACAAATGCCTCCACTGCACCACTGAGTGCAGGAAGATCATCTGGCATCATGCTTGACGATGCTCCCTTGCTGTCTTTGTGTTCACATCCCTCAGTGGGACCATACCCAGATCAGATGAGCAGAAATACTGGGCAGGGGCTATCACAGCAGCCTTTTCCTGGTTTATGGTGAAGATGTTACTCTAACCACTTCACGCTGTGTCTTCAATCTCATTTGGAGTGAGAATCTCAACGGCTCCTTTTGAACCAAGGTGTTTCATCAGCCCAGCATTCGCATTGCTGGTCCTCGGAGATGTGGGGGTGCCAGATACCTTCTGAGCTGGCAAAAATGGGAATCGACAGCAGGAGAGTTAGTAATGTGCTGACTTGCTGAATAATATCACTCGTGCCCATTACAGGAGGAGCTACCATCTGCCACAGTGATGATAATCCAATAGCCACCAATTGTCCCCAGGACATCCAAGTCCTCTGACATGCCTGGCGCCGTACTGTGCATGACATAGCAGGAGACAGCCCACATTGCGCTGAAGAGGTGAAACAGCTTCATCTCAAATAGTCACCTGGAGAAACTGAGGCACTGAGGTTGTGACAGAGCTATGGTTTTGTAGAAAGATAGTGACACACTGGAAATGTGTCCTCCAAGCTCTGCCATAAGGATGAAGTTTCAAGGGAGGGGTGCGAGAGTAACTGGATGTCAGACTAGCAGCTAAGTATGTGCAGTTGAGGAACAATCCCCATCCCACCACCCCGCAGGGAAAGGAAAAAGGGTGATGAGAGAAGGAGACTTATGTGTTGGAAACTAAAACAGCTTTAAAGAAGCAATAATAATAATAATGAAAAGTAATATTGATAAAAATAATATAAAACCATAGAAGCAAAGAATCATAGAATGGTTTGGGTTAGAAGGGACCTTAAAGATCATCCAGTTTCACCCCCTCTGCCATGGGCACGGACACCTCCCACTGGATTAGGCTGCTCAAGGCTCCATCCAGCCTGGTCTTGAACACCTCCAGGGATGGGGCAGCCACAACTTCCCTGGACAACCTGTGCCAGGGCCTCATCACCATGTTCAGTTCATCTCCCACCCATGGCCAGGTGGGACCTGATAAGCTCAGGCTGTTGCAAGTGGTGACCCCAGGAGTGAATAGCTGCACGGTTTATCGCAGAAAATTTGTTTGGACAAAGGTGTCTGCCTTGAAAAGAAAATAGCCAGCATCCTATTTCAGTGCTGGGTGGTGCCACCACAGCCAAGCAGCTCCCAGTGGAAGTGAGAGAGCAAAGCCCTTGCAAACAGGTGGTGGAAGAGAGTTGTACTGAACGTGACCTTGAATCCATCACCCTGAGCCTCTGCATGGACCTACTATTCTGCTTTTGCATCCAGCCCTACCTGTAGCCTGTGAGTACTAAGGAGCAAGGAGCAGGTAGGACTTGCCCTCTAGAAAAGGGGGAATGGTTGATAGGGAAGCACAGGAGCTGCTCTGATCAGAGATGCCAGCTCAGAGCAAGGTCACCGCTGCAGGACGACCAGGATACAGCACAAACTGTGGGTCAGAGGGAGCACAATGAAGCCAGGAGGCTGGGCTGTAGGGAGGAGGGTGAGGTGGCAGAGGAGTGTAAACCCTCCTTAAGACTGAGCTGCAGAGGTAGGAGAGGGATGTCCCATCAAAGCATGACTCCAGCGGAGCATCTCAGGAGGTGGCACCACCCATGACCATCTCCAGTACCTGTTTGTTCTTCCTCCTTTAGACCTGGAGGCACAGGCTACATTTTGGGCTGTATTTGGAGACATTTCTGGTTGGGTGGGAGAAGAGTGGGAGGAGATGGGTAAAGAGAGAATGCAGCAGAAGCTGTGCAACCGCCCTGAACAAGGAGAAAGTTGCCTGGGGAAGGAAGGAGGATGCGTACCCTTTGCAGAACAACGTCCTGCTTGCTTTCCCTCTTGGCGAGCCCTGCAAACAGGCTATGAACAGGGAGCTGTTTCGCTCTGCTGGCACCCCAGATGGATGAACATTTGATCTGCCGCTCACAGAATAGTGACAGCCTCAGACCCTGCCTGTCCAGGTCTGCCAGACCTGGCCCCCATCCATTTAAGGACCAGAAGGAGGATTCATATGGCAAACGCAGGTGACTCCACCGGCTACCTGCTGCAGGCACTGCAGACATTTTGGCGTGTATAGATGAGCTTCCAGCTCAACCGTGACCTGTTCCCACCAGGACACCAGAGGGGACAGAATATGCAGAAGGAAAAGGAGGAGGAGAGGCAGAAGAGTGGGGGATGAGATACAAAGAACAGATGGATATTTCCAAGATCTTGCCCAGCCCTAATCCTTCCAGATACCTTCTGCCGCCCTCATCTCCTCTTTAGTCTTGGCTGGAGAACTACTCAGACTGGTGAGAGTGACACAGAGATTTGCTTCAGAGGGTATTCAAGCTCCAGAAGGAAGCATTTTTTGCAGAAAACACCTAATGGGAAAGGATAAACACTTGAAGCAAGGGCAAAAACACCAGAGATCTGTCTACAAGATAGCTTTACAATCCCAGATGAGGTAGAAGACTCAGATGAGCAGAAAGATTCAGGGTGATGAAAAAAAAACCAATGCCAGTTCCTTGCTCATCCACAGCTGCAGCTGGAAAATTCATGCCAGGACTCATCAGAGCATTTCCTTGTCAGGGGTACAGTGCATCGTACAAAAATTTAACCAGCACAGGTTTGAGGTTTTGAGGGGACGTTGAAATAACATTGCCACAAGCTGTAAGCACAAACCCTCCCAGGGCACGACGAGAGCTGCTAACGAGAGTCCACCTCTGCTTCCAATAATGAGATCTGCTCCACATAGCAACTACAGAGGCCCCTTTTCAGGGGTGCAAGGAGGAGCCGACTCTGGGATGCTTCATATTTTGCTCATAGCCTGAGGGTTGTCAGCTGCTGGATGCATCTAATCTTAATTAGCAGCATGCAGAGACTGGCTTCTTGTCTTTACCTTTGCTTCCACCAGAAACCACTGATGGAGCTTCTTGATTTTGAAGCACAAGTTCGTGCTCCAACACCTGAGCTTGGACCGTCACCCAGCAAAAGAAAGAGGTGGGTGAGAAAACTCAGCTTCTGCACTCACACCACTGATATTTCAGAAAATCCTGCCTGGAACGGTAGCAACGAGTCAGGATCGCTTATCTGCTGGCTCTGCCTGCTCTTAAGTGGAGCAATTTGATGATGTCAGCCCAATAACCCTGGCAACAGCTTAAGAGGAGTCATAAATCATTGGCAGTGAGTTAATCACTTGAGTCAATAGCTAAGACAAGGAATACATTGTTCTGAAATGAAGCAAAATTTGCTGGTGACAAAGGAAACGTATCGCTCCTCAGTGCTTTCTGCTGTTGGTGGTGACAGGAGAGCAATTTGAAGAGAGATTGGCTCTGAAATCACTGTTTCCCTCCCAGTAGGGCAGGGGGAAGACTAAAAGGGCTTTTAAGGTAATTCCAAATGTAAGATTTTACATCATCAGGTCATTCAGGATGTAGACTTTGTACAAGTAGAAAACAAAAGTCCTCCGTTATCACATCCCTTGGCAGCCTTGTGTCAGCTTTCACCCAAGGATGTGAAGATGTAAATGCTGAAGGATCATAGAATGGTTTGGGTTGGAAGGGAACTTAAAGCCCATCCAGTTCCAACCCCCCTGCCATGGGCAGGGACACCTCCCACTGGATCAGGCTGATCAAAGCCCCATTCAACCTGGCCCTGAACACCTCCAGGGATGGGGCAGCCACCACTTCTCTGGGCAACCTGGGCCAGTGTCTCACCAACCCTCATCATGAAGAATTTCTTTCCACTACCGCTTCTCTTCTGGAGGAGCATGGGGTAGCCCCTCATCTGAAGGAATACAACAGGATGCGTTTCTTTTCCGTGCACATATTTGTATGAATAAAAATCGTTTTCTCAGCTGTGCTTTACTCCTTCCACTTGGAATCTTGGGCTGACACTGAGTTTAATGCCTGGAAACATATTTGGAGGTGGGTTTCAAATCACCAGGTTTCATGATGGAAAGCTGAATCAGAGGGTTGCTTCGCTCTTCAACCAGCACACCTAACACTCTCCAACAATGCAAAGTGCACAGCCACAGCTCTGGTGTAGGTGTCCCCTAAGAATCTTCACCCCCTGAACTTTGGCCAGAAATTCCTCCAAGAAATGGCTTTTCAATGAACAAGTCGTTCCCTCCCATCTCTTCATGTCACGTGGGATTTGTTGGACCTGCTGTATTTCCCCTCTTCTTTCCAAGCTAAGGAGTCTTGGCCTGCCCAACCACTAAGGTCCTGACACATCTTTGCCATCACTTGGGATCGTGGGGATCCAAGATGCCTGAGAACATGCAAGAGACTCACAACCTTCTAGGCCAGTAACTGCAAGAGATATGGGATATCCCAGGTTACATCAAACAACACTTGTCACTTACAGTTCAGCAGCTTAAATGAGTTGGATGAGATAAGGATTATAAAAAGGGAAAGAGAAGGTGGGCAGGGAGAGTCAGTGGGGCACCAGGTTGTCTTGCAGGTGATGTGATTTTCCTCTGTAAGAGTATAGAGGTTATTTACTTATGGATTTGTTGAGATGTCTAGAGGATTCTTCATGGAATCACAGAATGTTTTGGGTTGGAAGGGATCCTCAAGGGCCATCCAACCCTCCTGAAGAAGCAGGGACAGCTTCAACCAGGTCAGGTTGCTCAGAGCCCCATCAAACCTGACCTGGAACATTTCCAGAGATGGGGCCTCCACTGCCTCCCTGGGCAACCTGTGCCAGTGCCTCACCACCCTCATTGTAAAAATCTCTTCCTTATATTCAGTCTAAATCTCCCCTCCCTTAGTTTAAAACCATTCTCCTCCTTGTCTTCACCATAGTTCACATCCTCTCCTGAAAATACTTATTCTTTCAAAGCAAAATAAAATCAAGGACCACCTAACCAGGCATGTCAGGGCAACAGCCAGCACCTCGTAGATAGGATATCAGAATGAATCATAGAATCACCAGGTTGGAAAAGACCCACCGGATCATTGAGTCCAACCATTCCTATCAAGACAGAGAAGACTTTGTCACTCCCACCTGTCCATAGCTGTTTGGACAATGACCAAACCGCAGGTTGCATAAAGCCAAAGAAACCTCACCACCGGGAGGGATGGGTCAGCATTTCTCCTCCCCCTGAACTGTTATTGAGTTTATTCCATGTTTGGTTTTTTTTAATGTGGAGCCCGAATTAATGACAGATGCACAGACCTCCCAAGCTAAACATGCCTGAAGTCAACACAGGAGAGGGACCAGCACTCCCCATCCCCAGCCTTTAGCCAGAACCAGTCAAGGGGTCCAGTCTAAAATAAAATGTTTCATCGTGTGAACTTTACAGAGGAAGCAACTTTACTCCTGGAAAGAAAAGAAAGCGTGTGAAGCAGGAACAAGTGGCTCCTTGGGGGCTGCCTGAGTAGGAAGGAAGATGTTTTGATTCATCTTAGGTGTGAAACTTGGCCAGGGGAGCTTTCCAGGTGTTTATATTGGCTTCCCTTCACCACCAAGCTGTACTTTCAGCAGAAACTTTGCTTCTCAAGGCTGGCCTTTTAATATCCATAATCAGAAGGAGGACAAGAAGGGTATCAAGTTGATGGAGCATGTCCACAGGAAGGCAACAGAGCTGGAGAAGGGTCGGGAGCACAGGGATTATGGGGAGCAGCTGAGGGAACTGGGATTGTTTAGTCTGGAGAAGAGGAGGCTGAGGGGAGACCTATCACTCTCTACAACTACTTGAAAGGAGGTTGTAGCCAAGCACGTGCTGGTCTCCTTTCCCAAGTAACAAATGATAGAACAAGAGCACATGGTCTCAAGTTGCACTGGAGGAGGTTTAGATTGGATATTAGGGAAAATTTCTTTGCTGAAAGAGTGGTGGAGCATCAGAACAGGCTGCCCAGGGAAGCAGTGGAGTCCCCACCCTTGGAGGTGTTCAAAAACCATGTAGCCATTGCACTTCATGACGTGGTTTAGTAGGCATGGTGCTGTGGAGCTGACATTTGGACTGGATGATCTTAGAGGTCTTTTCCAACCTTCATGACTCCATGAGAAGAAGATGGGACAGCCAGCAAC
>WAAB01006820.1:3451-21627 GCA_013389865.1 Piaya cayana
ATAAACCACTTCCAAGTCACAAATAAAAGTCTTTTGTTTTGAGATACGTTGCGCTCTGAGGGAGACGAGGAAAGAGGCGTAGAATGTTTTTTGGCAGATCTCCTCGTACAGTCAGATATTGCTGCACCGTTAATAAAAAATATATGCTTCTCTGTAAAGCATTAAAAAAAATATCCCATGGATGGCATCGCGGAGAGGCAGATATCCCAAAACGCTCCGGCGTCGTCTCCTGGCTCTTCCCAGGGGCTATTTCTTCGTTGTTTTGCGGATCAGTGCCATTCTCTGTAGGAAGAAAGAGAAAAACGTGGGAAGCCAAACGTCTCCGACAAGGCGAACTGCAAAACGAGCCGGTGCCGAGCGAGAACAAGGTCTCCCGGGTTCTCTGGGAACACCGCCTGACTTGTTTCCACACAGGTCTTTCGAGTCTGTTTGAATCTTAATGGGGTCTCAGGCTGGAGCCAGAAGAATAGGAAGAGCCTGCTCCGATCCTGGGGCTGGTGAGCAAAACACTGAGGGGCGATAGGATTAACAACACCCAGGATCAAGCCCCACTTCAAGGTCTCCTCTGTGCCCAGCAGCCTCAGGAGGGCAGATACTAATCACCCACAGGCCTGGGAGTTTGAGCCACAGCACATCAGAGCCCTGTGGCTCACCTGGAACACCCAGAGTGGCTCAAAGGGCTACGCCAACATTGACCCCTCAAGCCTGGGACTGGATTTTCCAGCGAAGCAGAGGAGCTTCAGCAGCATTTTCAGTCCCTCCCGCACAAAGACAGAGCACACGAGCTGCAAGAGGCAGCTGACATGGCCCCATCTGCAGCACTGGGCAGGTTTTTAGCCCTTCCAAGCCCCTCAGCCAGCGAGCACTGCTGATTTCCTTAGGGCACAGCCAGTGCTGCACCAGATAGAGGAGCCAGAGCAACCTCCAACCTCTCTGCACCAACAGGCAAGGAGACTCTGGAAGTTATTTCAAGTCCAAAACACTTGGAAGAGGCTACAAATTCACATCATGCCAGGAAACCGAGACCACCCTCCCCACATCATGCTTCTACCACACGATTCTTTGTTCTCCTGAGGGCTCCTGACCTGTTTGTGAGCTTCTGTAGTGCAGGCTTTTTTGTAGGGCCTGATTTCTTCAGAACCAAAGCCCGGGATCCACATGTTCCACTGACGCTCTGGAAGAGAAGAGTTCAGGTCAGCTGGTTCTGCCCCAACCACCCACCGCGAGAGCTGCCTCGGTATCATGAACCAGCAGCTGCCAGGAGCTCAGCTCTCAGGTGAAGGGAAAAACCACTCACCGAGATGTAACTGGACGTCTTTCACCTCCAGGGTGTTTGACTTGCGGTGCCGCGCGAGCTGGCAGGCGGCCGTCACCACGCTCTCTATGAAATCGTCAGCGATCTGCAACAGCATCTGCGGCAGAACAAGGACAGTCACCAAAACGCAGCTGAAAGTAGGCAGAGAGGATGAAAACAAACCCGCAGAAGCTGGTGTTGCAAAGGTGTTTGCTAGAATCGCTGTTCTAAACCCCCCTCTCAACACCGAGATGCAGAGATACGGATGACTGAAGGCCACAGCGAACATAAAAATAGGGCAGTGTGATGTGAACCAAACCCTCCCTGGGGGTCGGTTGAACCTCACCTTCCCTGGAGGGGTTTAAGGGACGGGAGGACGAGGTGCTGAGGGACATGGTTTAGTGTTGATGGGAATGGTTGGACTCAATGATCCATTGGGTCTCTTCCAACCTGGTTATTCTATGATTGGAAAAAGGCTCTTGCTCTGCACCAAATCCCAGACAAGCTCTTTCTGCAGCCCCTGACTCGGGCTGGCACCTACCTCTTCCACATCTTCATCCAGCTGCTCATTCGGATCCACCTCGCGCACCAGGTCCTGCAATTTCTTCTTGGTTAAAACCTGTGCGTGCGGGAGAAGAGGAAGGATTTACTGCCCAGGCAGCACAGCCGCAGAGCTCCCCACTGCCCCCGAGGCACACGCCTCGACACAGCCTTATCAGTTCAGGAACGGCAGCGATAAGAAAGATCAGGTGTTAAGGAGTTGTTTTCAAGCCGGGGTGGTTGCTCTGCACACAAAGGAGAGGGCAGGAGGCCAGGATAAATAAGTTTCCTGCGCTAAACTGGCACCAAAAGGCTGCTGGCAGGAGGGGACAAAGGCAAAACGAGTCTTAAGAGGCAGACAGCAAACACAAACAATGTGTCAGTGACTATATTTGTGCACAGGGCACACAGGAAGCATTTCCAAGGCTCTCGTGCTTATCAGCTTTAGTGTTTCAAATGGAAAATAGAGATAGGCAAGTACAGGGTTGTTCTAGGGCAGAAGCCAGGACCCTTAGCCAGGATTCCCAGCAGGAATCTTAAGTTTCATAGGATTTGAATGTGTGTTAGCCCGTGGATCTGCCAGCCTGGAGAGGTGGCTGAGCGGCACCAGCAGACGTTTTTGCCCTTCCTGGTACCTTTACACCAAGGGTGGAACATGCTGTGTGTGTGTGTCTGAGCACTCGGACGCTTCCCAGCAGAGCCAGAAAGTTCGCAGCTCCCAGCAGAGACGCCCAGAGGCCCCAGAGAGGTGCAGGCTGCAAACCTGAACTTCCGTTTCTCCCATCTAAACTGCATTTTTAAAATAATTTCCCAATATACATTTTCCTGAGACTGAAAAAACCTCTATGCCTACAGCATCCAAACCCCATCAGAGGGAAGGAATACACAAAGACGTTTGCTCAGTACTGGAAGCTGCTCAAAGGTCTCCCCGGAGCCTTCTCCAGGCTGAACAACCCCAACTCTCTCAGCCTGTCCTCAAATGGGATGTGCTCCAGCCCTCAGATCATCTCCGTGACCCTAAATTACCTGGTTGCCTTCGGGACTGAGCCGCCCTCCCGTGCTGGGTGTCCCGGGCATCTTGGCCACGGTGGTGCTGTTGGCCATGGAGCTCTGCGGCGGAGTGCTGGCTGGTTCCGGCTTTATCGAGGAGAAGTTGGAGAGGTTGATCAAGGTAGACGGGCCAAACTGGTTCATAATCTGTTGGGCTTTAGCTTTTAGGTCATAAAGCTTCTCTAAGTCTTGCTTCTTCTTGGGGTTGTGGGGACCCAAACCAATCAGCTGGAAGGGAAACGGAAGACACAGTTAAACAGAAGGAATTCAACGAGGCGATTCTGCCTTTGTCCAGAGTAAAATGTGGTGTCCTAGTGGCACCCAGAGGTTTGTAGATGATGAAGTCTCTCTACACGCAGCAAGAAGGGAGGAGCAGTGTTTAGAAGAGAAAACATTCTCTAGAATATGAGGTTTACCAGGAGAAGCAGAGCAGCTCCAAGGCAACACTGACCCCCTGCTCATTATGGCCTCAAGCTCCACCAGGGGAGATTTAGGCTAGAGATTAGGAGGAAGTTTTTCCCAGAAAGGGTCATTGGGCACTGGCAGAGGCTGCCCAGGGAGGGGGTTGATTCACCTTCCCTGGAGGGGTTTAAGGGACGGGTGGACGAGGTGCTGAGGGACATGGTTTAGTGATTGACAGGAATGGTTGGACTCGATGATCTGGTGGGTCTCTTCCAACCTGGTGATTCTATGATTCTGTGATTTTATGATTCCGAACCCTGTGTGTGTTTCCTCCCCACGCTCTCTGCTCCCAGCCTCTCCAAACACATCTCACTGGGACCACAACCAGCGCTGAGGAAGAGATCGGGCAGAGAAGGTTTAACTAAAGGGATGTGGCAGCATTTGAGCCTCCATCTCCCTTGTTTCTGGCAATGCTGCACTCTGGGCCTGACCAAGAGCGATCCCATGATGACATCGGAGGGTTCAGACTCGGTTCAGAGCTCTCAAGGACGGGCACATGGAGGTGAGGTGATAAAAAAACCCCACGTGCACACCAGCTGCTCCTCCCACAGCGGGGACCCACAGCCCCAGCACTCAGGTTTAGCGAGCTGTTAATGGTGAACCACAAGTAGTTTGTGGTAGCTTAACAGGTTGCTTGGATCCTCCAAGCTCGCCCTCCAGTGCCTGAAGTTATCGGCTACCAAGCTAACACGTAGATCTGCAACTCCGACACCACACGGCTGGAAGGCTCCAAACCCCATGTTCGGCGAAGCAAAGCCCTGTCTGTACTCTTCAAACCCTTCTCCTGCCACCCTACAGCCTCTGAGGGCAGTGAAAACAGCACAAACAGGCATTTAATGAACAGTTTTGATGTCAAAGCCTCGTGCCCAGTGGCTGCAGAAGCTGCTGATCAGCCCAGGGACGGGATCAGCAGCCCTGGGGAGCACAAGGCTCGCACACACCCAGAGGGAAGGAGCGTGTTTAAAGAGCTTCACGGCGCTGGCATCCAAAGAGATGAATGCAGCGCCTGCTACTCAAGCTACGCACAAGTTTTGTTAGTTCAGGTTAATTCAGACTAAAACACAAACCAGAAATCACGCAGGAGGAGTTGGAAGCGGCTGCTTTAGCGCCTCACTCCACAGCACACGCATGCACGGCCGCCCCTGCGGACACAGAGCCCTTTTAGCAGAGGTTCTACCCCCAAGACAGCTTCTGCAACTCCGCTTTAACTGAATTAGCGACAGAAATCCATTATGCTCACACCCTAAAGCCCCTTGGATGGCGTTCCTGGACCTTTGCGAGGAATTCTCACCTACCATGCAGAGGAGAAAGCTCGACACCCGGGGGCAGAAAGCATTTTATTAGCATAAAGTTGTTTTGTTCACTTATTTGGGGATCTTAACGCCCCCTCCGCGTGCCCGTAAGATCCCCAAACACAAAGCTAATGGGATGCGCAGATCCCCAGGGCCAAATCCTGCATGCTGGCCCTGGTGCTTTACTTACAGCTATCTGCGTGTCTAGATCCTTAATTACATCAGCAACCGCCATGGGGCCTGCGGACGGAGAGGCCATTTCCCAAAGCCTTAACCTACTCCTGCTTCCTCCTCGCTTCCACACAACTCCCATTCCTACAGGAACACCAGAGATTTTCCGTATCACCCCTTCTATCGGAAAATCACGAGGGGAAGCGCTGTCCTCACTGCATCGTGGGAGGTTTTCTCTGTTGGATGAGAGCTGGAGGCTCTCGGTACCAGCTGCCAGCAAGAACAGGTCTGGGGGGGGCTGCAATTAGCACCCCTGCCCTGCTGTAACTCATTAGCGGCATTACAGCTGTAATCAACGTTGACATTAGAGATAAATCATTCCCTGGAGAGCTTGGGGCTTTCCTACTTCTTTAAATACCTCACCAAGTGGTTAAAGAGCTTCACAAAGGCCTGGCTGGTCCCCGTGCCCTGGGGAGAGTGGGGAAAGCACCTGGGTTTGGCTTCAATTATTATTAATTACTATAATTATAAAGTGTGAGACGGGGTCCCCTTTGCTGTAGGAGGGAGTATTAATTCTTCAGGTGCTCCAGTGAGCAGAGAAGGAACCAGAACACCTCTTCTTCCCCCAGGTAGGTGCAAGGGATGCTGAAGGAACACCCTGGCTAACTAGGAAGGAACAGGGAGTTCTCTTCCTCCCTCTGGGTGGGTTTATCGGATGCGGAAAACCTTCCCCAGATAGCAGGGAAGGAACACAGAGGCCTCTTCTCCTTCCTCAGCAGGTTTATGGGATGTTGAAGGAATCTGCTGGCTAATAGGGAAAGAACAAGGAAGCATCCTCTTGTCCCTGGGTGAGTTTATGGGATGCTAAAGGCCTTCCCTGGCTAAGAGGGAAGGCACAAGAAGATCTTTTATGGGATGCTGAAGGATGTACCCAGCTACTGAGGAAGGCACAGGGATGCTCCTTCTGCCCCCCAGGTGGGTTTATGGGATGCAGAAGACATCCACAGCTACTGAGGAAGGCACAAGGATGCTTCTTCCTCCCGGTGGCTTTCTGGGACACTGAAGGATGCCCCCAGTTAATGGGGGAAGCACAAGGACGTTTCTTCCCCTCCCTAGGTGGGTTTATGGGATGCTGAAGGATGTCCCCAGCTACTGAGGAAGGCACAGGGATGCTTCTCCCCTCTAGGTGGGTTTATGGGATGCTGAAGCAACTCCCTTGCTAATGGGGGAGGCACAGGGATGTCTCTTCTCCCCCTGGTGGCTTCCTAAGATGCCGAAGGGCGACTCCAACCTCCCCCGCTCCTCGGCGCTGCTTCCAGCTTCACGCTTCACCCCCGAAGCGCCGACCCTCGGTTTTTGGGGAGGCGGCAGCTCCGCACACGCAGCTCCCCGAGCTTTCCCTGCAGCCCCGGTTACCCACCGGGAACGCCGTTCCCAGACCAAAGGGGCCCTCCCCGCCCCGAATCCTTCCTCGGAGGGAGCCGAGCCCACCGACAACCCCCCCCCAGACCCGCGCGGGGCTGCGGGATTCGCCCCTGGGGCACTGGGACTGCACACGGGCGGGGTTAAGACACCGGCTGCGGGCCCCGGGAGCGCGGGGCAGGGCCCCCCCGCCTTATTTTCGGGGTGTGGAGCTCGGTACGAAGCAGCCGGAACCCCTCAGGCCAGGACCGGGACCCCCCTCCCCGCGCCGCCCGTACCTCCCCATGACCCGGCGCTCCCTCCGCCGCGCGCCCCGAGCGCTTCCGGGGCCCCGCCCCGCCGCCGCCGGAAGTGCTCCCGCCGCCGGAAGTGCCGCCTCCGCGCAGCCAACCGGGAGCGAGCCCGCCCGCGCGCGCGCGCTCTCTCTCCTTCTTTCCCGGCGTGCCCCGCACTATTTGCATACAGGGCGGGCGGTTCAGTTGGGGCGACAATGAGATTTTTCGGGAAGAAAGAGAGGAAGAAATGGGTATATAGATGGCGAAGGCCGTGGGGCAAAGGGAGAAGAAAAGGAAGATGTCATCACGGGAGAAGAAGCCTCGCCGTGACATTGATGGCGCTCGCGCGCTTTCCCTACGTAGCTGAAGCGAGGCGGAGCTTTAAAAAGGGCTTCTGCCGTGCGTGGCACGGGGGGGCTTCGGCTGCTCCCGCGGAATCGACATCAAGAGATTTCGGAAGCACAATTTTTGTGGGAGGGGTCGCTGGTAATCGCTTGTTCCGGCGCCCCGGGGAGCGTGAATAGTAGAGAAAATACGGGGGAGGAGGGGTGGGGTCTCCATGTCCGTGAAAAGCAGGGGTCGCTTCTTCCAGAGAAAACGAAACTCCAGGGAGACTTTGAACCAGCTTGCAGTGCTGAAAGGGGCTCCAGAGAAGCTGGGGAGGGGCTCTGGATCCACGGGAGGGCAAGAGGGAATCGTTTTCTCGTAGAGATTCTGTCCTAGTGGTTTATTCTCTCCACAGAAACGTTTGAGTCGGAAGGGACCTCAAAGCCCATCCAGTTCCACCCCTGCCATGGGCAGGGACACCTCCCGCTGGATCAGGGGCTCCAAGCCCCATCCAACCTGCCCTTGAACCCCTCCAGGGATGGGGCAGCCACCACTGCTCTGGGCATATCTGTTCCAGCACCTCCCCACTCTCATAATGAAGAAATACTTCCTTATGTCTAGTCTAAATCTGCCCCTCTCCAGTTTATCCCCATTGCCCCTCATCCTATCACCCCAAGCCTCTGTGAGCAGTCCCTCCCCAGCTTTCCTGTAGCCCCTTCAGGTACTAAAAGGTCCTATAAGTTCTCCTTGGAGCCTTCTCCAGGCTGAACAACCCCAACTCTCTCAGCCTGTCCTCGCATGGCAGGTGCTCTAGCCCTCGGATCATGTTTGTAGCCTCCTCTGCACTTGTATTGATTCACATGGGAAGAGCAAGAAACCAGCTCTGACTCCTCTCTCCATCCATCAAGCCCCTCACCAACAGGAGCAGCAGCACCGCAGCCCTGCTGAAGCCCAAAATGTTACACCGGTGACTAGAATGACGCGCACACAATCGCTGACATCAAGCGTTAACACCCCCACAGCACTGCGAGCGCAGTGGGACTGGATGGCTTCAAGGTCCCTGCCAACCCAAACCATTCCATCATCCTCTGATGACTCCACGCTTTAACAGATCCCACAGAGATCCAGTGGACGGAACCGAATTAAAAACTCACATGGTGACAGATGCTCCATTGCTGTGATAATGTTCCCTTGGGAGTATTCATAGTATTTCCTTGGGAATGCTCCTCCCTGTGCCCTCTCGCCCTGCAGCACGATGTGGTTGGGTGACTTCAGACCAGGTGGTGTCTCCATCAAGGCATTTCACACTCTGGTCAGAACCATGTACCCTCGTTAAGCGAGGCAGGAAATATATATACATATATATATATATTTAAATAGGATTGTTCTTAGGAAATCCCCCTGGAGCCCAGGGAAGCCTTGCAGGTTTCCCCCTCAGAGCACAGAGGAGGCTCGCAAAGTCCACCTGGAGCCCAGGGGAGGCTCATGGGGTCCCCCCAGCGAAGGTTTGCAGGGTCCCCTTCCTCACAAGGCCTCGTGATAGACGTGCGAGAGGGAACGTTCCCCGCTCAGCTCCAGCTTGCCGGGCCGCAGCGCGGGTGCATCGTACCGGGAGGAGCCGGGGAGCCCGGCCACACCGCAGGGGCTCTGGCGGGCACCGGTGGGCTCGGGCTCACCGAACGGCGTGGCGTACTCGGGCTCGGGCAGCAGCGGCTCGGCGTAGTCGTGGTGCTTTCCTGGCACGTCGTAGTGGCTCACAACCAGCGGCAACGCGTAGCCCTCGTCCGGGAGCGGCTTGAAGGTAGAAGGGCCCGGCTGGCTGCCGGGGCTCACCTGCACCAGGTCTGGCTCTGCGTACTCTGCAAGGGGAGCGAGATGGGGATGGGGGCAGAGGGTGCTCTTCCAGATGTTGGGGGTGCTGGGTGGAAAATGGGGCACATCTGGAGAGCCAGGGCTAGGAAAAGCTGGACAGATGCCTGCTGACACCCAGCTGGGTGGGACACTCCCCCCAGCATGGGCACATCCCTCTGCCACAGCATGGAGTGGGGCTCCTGGTGCCCTCTGGCCTGGTACCCATGCCTGGGTTTAGGGTAGGATAATAATAAATAGGAAATAATAATTAAAAAGCCTTGCCAGGGTCTCCCTTTTGCCCAGGACTGCGATGCAGGACAGGGGTCAGAGCAGAGAGGTGCTGGGAGGGGGAATGGGCACCCCAGGGTGTCCCCAGGGTGCAGCGGGGGAGAAAGGGCTCCAGCTCTTGACCAAAGGACTTGTTTGTGCCCCATTATCCCTGTTACCTGGTGACTGGGTCAGGCTGAGGTCCCCTGGCGTGGCTGCCATGGGGAAGGAGGCCAGCACGGAGCCGGGAGACGACAGGCTTTGCAGGGAACACACCTGGCTTGCCTCCAGTTTGGGGTACCCTGAGCAGAGAGCAGAACCCTTAGTTGTCACACACCATCCCCCTCAGTCTCCTTGGGGACAGGCAGCACTGTGCCTGGGGACAAGCTGGTGCCCTGGGGCTGGGACAGCTCGAGGCTTGGTGAAACCAGCTTGCGACCCTCTTGAATTTGGCCCCAAGGTGCAGCTGGGTCCCCAGGGAGGGGTTGGGGAGCCTTTACCTTTCGTGATCCCAAAGTTCAGCTGCGCCGCCGGCTTCCTGGCAAGGGGAGAGCGAGATGGGGTGAGGGGTCCTGGCCACCCCTGCCCACCTCGCACCTGATCACCCAGAGCTAACCAGAGTCACTGTGCCTTTTTTGGGGGGATGCTGGGTCCCCCAAGATGAAGGAAGGGGGCAGGATAGGACCCACCTCTTCCTGCGGCAGAGGAAAGCCAGCAGCAAGAGGCTGGAGCAGAGGAGCACGAAGCCACCGACGAGCAGCATCACCAGCAGCGTGGAGCCTGGGGAGGGAGGGCAGCATCAGCTTCTGGGTGCCACATCCCACCCCTCTGCACCCATGGGTGCCAGGAGCCTGCCTGAGGCCACCAGAGAAGGAAAATCCACGTGTTGTCACAGGACTGAGTGGGCCCATCGGTGCCTGGATGCTGCACCCACCTGCCCTCTCTGGCTCCAAGGCAACACCAGGGATGGGTGAGCGGCCGGGTGAGTGGCTGGTGGGGACGGGGACCTCCTCGGGGACGCTGGGCACTGCAGGACAGAGCAGGGACTATCAGCATAAGGCCACGGGGAGATGGAGATCGTGGGGGGCAGCTGGGGTGGAGGCAGAGGGGCTTCACCGTAGGGCCGGGGCGCGCGGACCCGTGGCGACTGGCAGCCCACCAGGGCCACCTTCAAGGCCACGCGCTGGTGCCAGCTCCGGGGCAGGACACGGACGTAACGGGCGACAATGAAGGGGATGAAGGCGTTGGAGACCTCCCCGTGGCTGTCGATGTTTCCCTCAAAGATCTGCCAGAGAGGGTGAAGAGGGTGCCAGTGGCCATGTAGCCGTGGGTGGGGGTCTGCGGGCCCCCAGTGCCCACCTTGTCCTCCTGGCCACCGCTGCCTCTGTAGGGTCTCCAGTTCTTCCCGTCGCGGCTGAAGGACACCCGATAGGACGTCACGTAATAGTCGTGCTGCTCGGAGGAGCCCTTTGTGATGATGCCTGTTGGTGCAGGAGAGGTGAGGGGCCAGGAAAGGGCTTGGGGGGGCTGCCCTGCACCTCACCTGCACTGGGATGTGCCCCAGCGCATCTCCCAGCTGGAACCTCTGGGATCCCCGTGTTGCTGCTAGGAAGGGGGGACAGGATGTGTCACCCCCCAGGGACTCCCTCCTGCCCTGGGAGAGCGTTTGGGTGGCAGATTAGAGTGTCGGACCGCCCGCTCTGCCCCCAGGAGCCGATAACCTCCGGCCCCGGCTGCCAGCCCTGCATTCCTCCCTCCTCCAGTCTCCAGCTGGACAATGTCCCTATTTTCCTCCCTGCAGTCGCCAGCCAGCGTTGCACAAAGCCCCCGCTTTCGGCAGGCTCCGGCTGAACAAAAGGCGTTTGCTGGCACCCGATGCGAGAGCACAATATTAACTTGTTCGGCACAGAAACGGTGGCATATCGGGGGAACAGAGACAGCGGGGACAAAATTGGGATTGGGGGACAGCCAGCGGGGAGGCTGGTGCTGTCTGCATCCCAGTTTGTACCAGTATAACCACGGCACAAGGAGCTCCAGTCCCTCCTGGGAGTTATGGGGGGTTGCAGCTGCTCTGGGCAGGTTTTAGGTGCTCAGGGTGGCCTGGGGACAGGGATGGGATCTGTTGGCTGGCACTCACCTGTGATTTTCCTGCGGGTGCCCAGGTCCAGCTCCAGCCAGGCAGCCTCAGAGCCGGGTTCAGCTGCCCACGAGTGGCCAGCAGTGCCAAGTGCTGCCCGTTCGGCTACCCAGGCTCTGTCCTGGCCCAGTGCATCCACCTCGTGCCACCAGGACGAGGCATTGAAGGTGGCCACGTCCAGCACATCGCTGCAGGCTGGCAACAGAGACAGCAGGCTGGGAGCCCAGGACCCTTGGCTGGGCACGGGGTGACACCGGGTTCGGCAGCCAAAATCATGGCTTCATTTCAGGGGAAACAGGGAAAAATACCTTTGTGGAATATGAGCCGCTTCTCAGAGAGGGATCCCCTGCAGGGAGGAAAGTGAGGGGAGCATCAGCCCCCACGTGGACCAACCCTAGGGTCTCTGAAATCGAGGGGTGGCAGGTCCCCGGTGTCAGTGTGGATGGGTCCCAGGGCTGGGTGCAGGGTCCCCAGCACCCCGTCTCGCCCACCTTTTGGACTGGAGCCCGTTGGCGAAGGCCGACTCGTAAAGCGTGATCCCCTTCTCCCGCGACAGGGTGACCTGCCCGCCCAGCTCATCCGCGATCGCCCCGGCGTGCACGGCCGCCTTGCACAGCACCGAGGTCTGCGGGGAGCAGGGGAGCAGGTGAGATCAGCCCCGTCATGGGGGTGCTGGACACCCCACGGGCCCCCCATGTGCGGCCCACTGTGGGGTGACAAGCAGTAGCCAAGGCAGGTGCACCCATGGGTGTCAAACCAAGCAGTGAGACCCACCCTGGGGCAAGCCAGGCTCTGCACTTACGTCCCGGTAGCCCTGGGTGGGGTTGCCCCAGATGTCCCCGTCGATGTCCTTGCAGCCCGCGGGGCAGTACACACTGAAACACACAGCGAGGGGGGCTCAGGGCTTGCTCCTGTCTAAATCCCCTCTATGCAGCCCCTTTTCTCCCCATCCCACCATGGCTGCGCCCCAAGAACTGCAGGGTGAGCACAGACCGAGCACCTGCCAAAGGGATGGGGACAAAACCAGGGTTGATGGGGACCGGCGCACCAAAGCGGGGACCACTCGGCACCCTGGCTGCTCACCTGACGTGCTCCTGGGTGTAATGGGTGCCTCGAACCAGGCAGGAGATGAGATCTGCAAGGCAGGGACACCCCAGGGTGAGGGAGCCCCATCTGCTCCACAGCACCCACCTCTGTCCCAGGGCGCCCCATTCTCATTCCCTTCCCAACTGAATCCTGCTCCGTGTCTGGGTTTTGCTCCCCATGTCTACAGGGACGATGGCCCCTCGGTCCTTGTTGTTGTTGGCTCCATGCTACCATCTATACCACTTGTGGCTCTGCTTGATATTGGGGTCCCAGCTGATCCGGGGGTCCAGGGTGCTGGGGGAGGGTCCCAGCTGGCTGGGTGGCCTGGGGGTCTCCCACGTTGTGCCCCCCAGCCAGGGAGAACGTGGATCTTCAAGGAGCTTGGGGTGATGGGACCCCACTCTGGGGTAAACAAGGAGCCCCCTGTACCGATGGCCAAGACACAGCTTGGGGGGGGGGTGTCTGTATCCCTGGGGGATGCTCCCCTCTACCTGGATGCTGTGAGGTGGCGTAGGAGAGGAGGAGGCCTCGTCCGGAGCGATGGCTTGTGCTGTTGAACAGGACAGTCACGGTGCTGGAGTTTGTCACCAGGAGTGGGGTGGCGGGGCTGGCGTTCCTGCAGTAGGGCCCTGCTGGCAGGGATGGGGCCATGGAGGGGTCCGGGGCTCCCCGAGGACCCCAGGCTCAGGGTGGTCCCGACCCTGGGGTGGCCTCAAGCCAGGATGGTTCCATGCTCAGGGTGGCCCCGTTCCCAGAGCAGCCCCATCCGTGCCATGGGGGGTGAGCATGGGGCGCAGCCCACCGTGTCCCCACTGTCCCCAGCACCAGGGGCAGCAGCTGGTGGGACAGAACTCAGAGCTGGATCACGCTCCCACGACACCCCAAGATGTCCCCACCTCCCCGAGTGGGGAAGGGACCCCCACCACTCCCCAGAAATGCTTCCCCCCAAGGCCTCTTCATTCTCCCACAACTGGGACAACGCAAGTTGCCACCAGCTCAGATCAGACCCCAAACCGGGGGCTGCATTCCCATCCCGTCCCTGTCTCCCCCCAGAGCGGCCGAAGCTCTCTCCTAAATCCGCACCACTGTTTAATCCAAATTAATTTGCATTCTCCATCTCCCCGATTAAAACTTCAGCTTAACAGGCGGGCGGGTTCCTTGGGGACATCCCTGGTCCCAGCCAGTGACAAGAGGTGGCCTCAATCCTCAGAGAACTATCACACACTCTCACCCTTCAGCATCACGTCCATCACTGGGAGTTTGGGGTGCTCAGAGATGCCTTGAGCAAAATGTCATTGTTGCCTTGGGGACAACGTGTGTCCCCACAGTGCCAGCAGTGACAGCCCCCTCCCCATCAGGGCCACATCGTGTCTCAGTTTCCCCAACCCTCGCCCCACCTGGGTGAACCGAGAGGCTGAGTCTGGGGTACGTGGGGCACGTGTGTGCGCGGGGGTGTCCCAGAATCGCAGATGTGACAGGATGAGGGCTCGGCGTGATACGCAGATGCCACGTGTATGAGATGCAGATGACACATGTGGACAGATTTCCCCTCTCCTGCCAGATGCCAGCGCTGCCCTGGGCAGATGCTGCTGCGTCTGGCACGGTGCCTGCCCAGCTGGTGGCTCTGGAGACCCCTTGGGTGCTGGGGACCCTTTGGGTGCTGGAGACCCCTTGGCCACAAGGCTACCACCAACTGCAGGGGCCCAGCACGTCCCCAGGCAGGATCAGGCCAGGCGCCAGACGCCGGCTCTGAGTCAGCGGAAGGGAGCCTGCAGCCCCTGCCTGCTCCAACCGCTTCCCGAAAAACATCTGGGACTCCTCAAGGGCCCGCGTCAACCACGGGACCCCGGCCTGGCCCCACGTCACCCCCGCCTGCTGGCACGCACGGCCCCGGTGACAGCACCCAGAGGGGCTGTGGGAGCCCGGCTGCCTCCATCAGCCCCCCCGGGAGCAGCTTTTGGGGGTCTCCCCTTTTCTGCCCTGCTCTGGGCCCCTCCCCAGCCTGGGCCAAGCCATATCCAGGCTTTGGGATCCTGAGAGATAGGGACAAGCGCATCCCTGAGGCCACGGCAGAGGGGCTGGGGAGCGGGGACCTCGCGTGCTGTCAGCACTCTGGGCACAAGCCCAGAAAGGGTGAAAGCCCTGGAGAACAGGGAAATATCCCAGGAGCAGTGGCTTCTTTCCACCCCATGTTTCTCACTAATTCCCCTGCNAGTAACCCCTTCCTTGGCTATTCCCCTCCTCAGACATCCTTCTCCTTGAGTATCTCCATCCTTGGATCTCCCCTTCCTCAAGTACCCCCATCCTTAGGTCTCCCCATCCTTGGAGGTACTGAAGAGGGGGAGATCCATCCTCAGATACCCCCATCCTCAGATACCCCTATCCTTGGATACCCCCATCCTCAGATACCCCTATGCTTGGCTACCCCCCTTCCCCATGAGGAAATCACCTAAAAAGCTGCTCTTCTCCTTATCCAAACACAAACTAAACCCTCCTGGCCAATCCGCACCCCCTTGGTGGGCACTGCCTCAGTTTCCCCAGGACCCCTCTTACCGTAGGCGGTGCCGGCCTCGGGGTCTGCGAGCAGGAGGGAGCTGTGGGCGCAGCGCTCCGAGGGCTCCAGGTCCACGTCTCCAAAAGCCAGGAGGAGGGAGGTGCCCGGGGGGGCCCGCAGGTGCCAGCGGCAGGCGGTGTGGTTGGGATAGGTGCCTGGATAATTCTTGGAGCTGAGGGTGCCGCTGTGGAGCGTGAGCAGCGTGTGGCCGCAGCCGTCCCCTGCGGAGAGAAGGAGAGGGGGGCTCAGCCAGGGTGGTCCCTGCCTCAGTTTCCCCGCTTGGCACAGCCCCCAGCACACTTGTAGCTCATTCAAAAGTTTTCTTCGTTCGAAACATTCCTCTTTTTTTGTGGCTTTTCTGGCTGCTTCCCCTGTTGGGGACAGTCTCAGCGGGGGAAAGAGAGACAAAGCTGCCTCAGTTTCCCCACAACCACCCGGCACAGACCTGCACCTCCAGCTTCTCTCCATGGAGCCTGATTTTGGGGGCTCCGAAAAGGTACAAGGAGGAAATCTCCCCTCCTCCCCAGGGCTGTACAGCACCGAGCAGCCCCCAGATCCCCTCCCCGGGTGCAACCGGGACCTTGAGGATGACCTTGGGCAGCTGCGTCCCCATCGCCTCCTCCCCGGGGCGATGCCAGCACCCGCCACAAAAAGGGCTTTTCTCCACGCTCGCCACCCCCGGGCACGAGGGAATATCCTGGAAACGAGTTGAAAGCGCCCGATGTTGTGGAATTCTGGTGGAGCCAGGAAAGATTGGGGCTCAGAGAAGAGCAGGGACGAGGGGAAAGCACCGCCGAGCCCCTCTACGTGAGCTGGGGGGTCCATCGCTCATCCCCCCTGCATCCCCAAAAAGCCGCTGCTCCTGCCAAGCTTCTTCCTGGCTCAGCTGGAAGGAAAAGCGATGCTGGGCATGGCTTGGCCCCTGCCTTGGCTGCCCTCGCTGTCGCTGGGAGACTGCACAAAGCAGCGGCGGGGAAAAATCCTTCAGGGATTAAATAAAAAAGGGGGGGCCGGAGGTGGAAGATGCCAGCGCCCCCCATGGAGCCCACTCCTGCCCAGTCTGCAGAAAGGGCTGGCGGCCAGAGCAGGGGGCGTTTAGCCCATAAACACACCCTGGCAGGGATGCGGGACTGGGTGAAATCCCCGATTTCCACCCTCCAGGGCGGGCGGCCGCATCCCTTACGGCAAAGCTGGGAAGGATCAGGCTCTCCGGGGCTGTCGATGGGGCACAGGGAGCAGGCTGGATGGGGGGACACAGCCCAGGAGAGCCCAGGGCTGCTGGGAAAGTGGCTCCTAGAGTGGCTGATGTGCCGGGGGAAAGAAATTTGGGGTATTTTGGAGCGGTTCCTAGCAAAGAAGTTCGCAGCCACTGGGTTCTGCATGGAAAACCCTCTCTGCTTGGACACGTGTCCTGGAGAGACCCCCTGGCTCCAATCCCACACCAGGAGGGCAGGGAAAAAAAACAATCCTAGGAAAAAAAAAACCTCGATAAAAGCATCTCAAGTGAGGGTGGCACATGCCGGGATGCCAGAGATAAGCTGGGAGCTGTCAGCGCACTCAGGGATTTGGCTCCGAGGATGCTAACGGTGAAGGAATAGGACACCCCCCTCCAAAAAAAAAAAACCCCTCATAATTAAAAAAAAAAACTGGGAAAAGTTGCTTTCCACCGGATGAGACCATCCCTGCCAGGGAATTGTTTGTTCTCTCACAGGATGCAGGAAAGACACAACAGGGCGACGCTCCGGGAAGAGCCCGACAGGCTCTCGCCTCCGTCACTTCGCTGGCCCCAGGAGAGCTCCCCGCATCCACCAAGAGGTTTGGGAGCCGGTGAAAACCCCCTTCCAGGACGCTTCCCAAATCACACATGGGAACGTGGCACAGCCCTGTCCCCCCCACCAAGCACATCTTGGCCCGCGCCTCAGTTTCCCCTCGCTGGGAACGACGCTTTGGACGCGTTATCCTTGTCTCCTTGCTCTTGAGTGAGTTGGAGGGTGAGCGGGGCCAAGGAAAATCGCGTCTTGGGGATCAGATTTGGCTCAACGTTCCCTCCTCGGAGCCTTCCCGGACCCCAATGGGTGCAAATCCCTGCAGAGCGACGCTGTCAAGCCCGCTCCCCGTAAGCTCCAGCGACCCTCGCAGCCCCGGGAATGAGGGATTCCCAGGGAAAGCTCTTCTGGAAGGAGGGAGCGACACCGGGAACCGGTACCGGGAGCAGAGGGGGAGCAGGGGGCTGCGGGGAGTCTGTCCTGCTCCAATCCCATCCCGGATTGATCCTGGGGAACCCGTCCTGGTCCGCTCCCGGGACAGAAACAGTGGGGACCGATCCGGGATCGGTACCGGGGACCCTGTCCTGCTCTCATCTTGGTGCGAACACAGCGGGGACGGAGCCCGGACCGATCCCGGGGAGCCCGTCCCGGTCCGGTCCAATCCCATCCCGGACAGGTACCGGGGAGCCAGTCCCGGTCCAATCCCATCTCGGATCGATCCCGGGGAGCCCGTCCTGGTCCGCTCCCGGGGCAGAAACAGTGGGGACCGATCCGAGATCGGTACCGGGGACCCTGTCCTGGTCTCATCTTGGAGCGAACAGAGCGGGGACGGAGCCCGGACCGATCCCGGGGAGCCCATTCTGCTCCGGTCCCATCCCGGATCGATCCCGGGGAGCCCGTCCTGGTCTCATCCCGGGACAGAAACAGTGGCGACCACATCGGGATCGCTCCCGGGGAGCCTGTCCTGGTCTGATCCCGTCCCGAATCGATCCCGGGCAGCCCGTCCCGGTCCGGTCCCAGCCCGGATCGGTCCCGGGGACCCCGTTCTGGTCCGATCCCGCTGCAAAGGGGACCCACACAGCCCATCCCGGGCTGGCGGGGGAGCCCCGGGGGTTGCCGTCGGGCACGGAGCTCCCGGTGCAGGGTCTCCCTTAGCCCGCACTCACCGTCCTGTCCGCCGGCCGGGCGCGGCCCCAGCGGCCCGAGCAGGAGGCAGCGGCGGAGCAGGAGCAGGGCCACGGCCAGCGCCCCCCGCGCCGCCCCGCCGCCTCCCCGCATCGTCCCGCTCCCGCCGCGCCGCCGGCGCCGCCGCCACCGGCCCCGCGCCCGCCCCTCCGTGTTCCCATTGGCCGCCGCCGCCCGGCCCCGCAATACCATTGGCCTCTCTCGCTGTCAATCACGCCGCACCGCGCCCTCTCATTGGTCAGCCTCGCTGTCAATAACACCATGACTCCGCCCCCTCTGCCACCCCGATCTCGGCCGCCAGGGGGCAGCGCACCCCGCCCCGCCGGCCCCTTTAAGGCAGGCGGCGACCGGAAGTGCTGGCGGCCGAGGCCGCGGCGCACACTGCGCATGCTCGCTGCTGCCCGGCCCGTTTTCCCCCCACCCCCACCCCACTCCGCCCTCCCTCCCTTTCTCCTCTCCCCCCTCCCCCTTTCTCTCAGCCCCCGGACGCGGCCGCT
>WAAB01006822.1:3276-18186 GCA_013389865.1 Piaya cayana
CTGTCCATCCTGACCCTCCCCTGGTGGAGCTTGAGGCCATTCCCTCTCGTCCTGTCCCCTGTCCCTTGGCACAAGAGCCCAGCTCCCTCCTCTCCACAACCTCCTCTCAGGCAGTTGCAGAGAGCAATGAGCTCTCCCCTCAGCCTCCTCTTCTCCACCATAAACCCCCCCAGCTCTCTCAGCCGCTCCTCTTCTTCTCCAGCCCCTTCCCCAGCTTGCAGAGCAAACCTCAGTTCCTGGTCTTGCTTGGTGATTTATATTGTGTTTCTCTCTCAGCTCTGAGGATGCTAACCTGCTGTTTCTTGTCTCTCCTGCCCAGATATCAATATGCCGGGATCTACCCAACATCGAGGTGATCACCTTCAGGTGAATGCTGGAGCGCAGAGGGACGGGGCAATCCCTTTGCTCTTGGGGCTGGGGCTTGGCCCTTGCCTTCTCGCTGCCTTCCTGGGGCTGCCTGGCTCTCCACGCCTGGTTTCTCACGCAGCAGAGATGTAGAAATGCTCATTCTTTGTGTGGGGCCTTCCCACGGCTCTCTCATCGTTCACCTCTCCTGGGGAGCCCACAGAGCGAGTGGTGGCTGCAAACTTGAGCAAGATCTCATCTCAATCTCCCCTCTTTCAGCTCAAAACCATTCCCCTTGTCGTCTCCCTGCACTCCCTGATCCAGAGCCCCTTCCCAGCTTTCCTGGAGCCCCTTTCAGTGCTAGAAGCTGCTCTAAGGTCTCCCCTCAGCCTTTTCTTCTCCAGCATAAAGCCCCAGTGCTGTCTCGGTGCGAGGCTCTGAGGTGGAGCTGTTGCAGAAAAAGGGGTCTGGAAAGCTGCTGTGCTCTCCCCGAATCGCTCAGCGAGGTCGGGCTGGGCCGCTCGCTGACCCTGCTGTCTCTCCTTAGCGTGAATGGCATCTCGGACCTCGAGCCCCTGAACCAGTGCCAGAACCTGAGTGAACTCTACTTGAGAAAGAACAACATCGCCAGCCTAAACGAGCTCTTCTATCTCAAAAACCTCCCCCGGCTGCGGGTCCTGTGGCTGTCGGAAAATCCCTGCTGCGGGTCCGACCCCCACCGCTACCGCATGACGGTGCTGCGCAACCTACCCAGCCTGCAGAAGCTGGATAACCAAGGTGGGTGTTTGTAGCCAAACGGGTGTCCCCCAAAACTGGGAAATAGTGACGTGCTGGTTCCTCTCATTGGGCCGTTCTTGATGTGGTAGGAAACCTCAGCCAGGTGGGATCTGTTGGAGTTTGAGTGACATCCACCACTTGTAAACTGGTTTAGAATCATGGAATCACAGAACAACCAGGTTGGAAGAGACCCACTGGCTCATCGAGTCCAACCATTCCCATCAAACACTAACCCATGTCCCTCAGCACCTTGTCCACCCGTCCCTTAAACCCCTCCAGGGAAGGTGATGGTTTTCTCTCTTTCCTGTAGCTATCAGAATTGTTAAGATTGGAAAAAAACTCTAAACTCATCCAGACCAACCCCCTGTGCCTGCTAAACCAGGGCCTGAAGTGCCACCTCTACACATTTTTTGAGCCCCTCCAAGGATGGAGACTCCCCCGCTGCCCTGGGCAGCCTCTGCCAGGGCTTCACACTCTGTCAGTAAAGACATTTTTCCTAATCTCCAATCTAAACAGCTTCAGGGTGTTTCTTCTTGTCCTTTTGCTTGTCACTTAGGAGAAATAAATTTTTTGATTTAATGCTAGCGAGGCTGAGAGCGCCTCGTTTTAGCTGAGGCAGTGCTGCTAATTGGTGGGTTTTTTCTGCCTTGGAGAAACAAACCTGGGTAATTGGATCTGCTGTCATGAAAAAATGAGCAGCTTTTTCATCTGGTAGCAGAGGTGAGAATCATGGAATGGTTTGGGCTGGAAGGGACCTCAGAGTTCCACCCTCTGCCAAGGGCAGGGACACCTCCCACGGGATCAGGGGCTCCCAGCCCCATCCAACCTGGCCTTGAACCCCTCCAGGGATGGGGCAGCCACCCCTGCTCTGGGAAACCTGGGCCAGGGCCTCCCCACCCTCACAGCAAAACATTTGTCACCAAGATCTCCTTTCAATCTCTCCTCTTCCAGCTCAAAACCCNATTTCTGCCTAAGATCTCATCTCAATCTCTCCTCTTCCAGCTCAAAACCCTTCCCCTCATCCCATCCCTGCCCTCCCTGATCCAGAGCCCCTTCCCAGCTTTCCTGCAGGTGAAACGACAAGCAGGTCTCATCCCTTCCTGACATCTTTCCAGCTTTGGTGGCAGCTCCCAGCGTTCTCCTGTGTGGGTTTTACTGCAGGAGGAGGATAAAAGCAAAAACCTGGTGCTGAGGACAACGTACCAAACCCCTGCGCTGCGGTGTCGCGGCTGCAGTAGATGCTCCACTACAGATTCTGTTTCCCTGGGCTGCAGGAGTTCAGCACATCAGGCTTCTTTGTTTTGTTGTTATTGTGGTTTTTTGCAGCTGTGACAGAGGAAGAGCTGTCCCAGGCCCTGGTTGATGGCGAGGAGATCACAGCTCCACCTGCTAGGAGGAAGGTGGAGAACGGCTGCTCCGAGTCTGTGGGATCGAGTGCTGCTGAGTCCCTGACGGAGACGGCCAGCGAGCTGCTGGAGGAGAGTCTGGAGGAGACCAAGTGAGGGCGCGTGAGATGAGAGGGTTTCGGGGCTGAATTCGTGTGCAGCATGAGATGCTGAGAGGGTTGGGGTGCTTCAGCCTGGAGAAGGCTCCAGGGAGACCTTAGAGCAGCTTCCAGCACTGAAAGGGGCTCCAGGAAAGCTGGGGAGGGGCTGTGGATCAGGGAGGGCAGGGATGGGATGAGGAGGAACAGTTTTGAGCTGAAAGAGGGGAGGTTGAGATGAGATTTTAGGGAGAGATGGTAGGGGGTGGAACTGGATGGGCTTTGCGATCCCTTCTAACCCAAAGATTCCATGACTGTGTGATCCTAGGAAAGACACTCCAGGGGCTTTGCCTGCAGCTGGTGCCGATTCCCGTTGTTCCAGTTACCGTGCTGGAGCTGTGCTGGTTTAACAGCACTTGAGGGGCTGGTTCTGTCTCTGCAGAACAGGCTCTTCCGTAGGGGGTGATCCCGTGGGTCGGATGGATTCTCTCTGAAGCAGCAGCTCCAGCCCACTGAGCTTCACCCTACGGGAGTTCAGCTTGGGGTGTTGTAGCCCGTGGGCAGTGGTGATGTGGGAATTGATGTGCTGTGAGTCCTTCTGCTATTATAGACGCTTCTTGCATGGTTTCTCATGATTAGAAAGGATTGGATGGGCAGAGTAAGGTTCTGCTGGTCATAGTGATTTCTGCTCTTCCTACTCTTCTTTAGCAAAATTCGAGAGGAGCTTGGGATGAAGCCTGTTCCCAGGGATAAGTTTTCTTCCTTTTCACCTCGAGAGACAGACTGCAACCGAAAGAAGAGAGTGAGTGTCTTTAGACCAAAGAGTTTTTCATCTTTAAGTGTCTTTTTCGAGCTGCAGGAAAGCCGAGGAGGGGCTCTTGATCAGAGAGAGCAGGGTCAGGATGAAGGGAATGGTTTTGAGCTGAAAGAGGGGAGATGGAGATGAGATCTTGGTGAGAAATGTTTTGCTGTGAAGCAGCACGGGAAGGCCAGAGCGTGGGCTGGACAATGTTCCGATTGTGGTTGTGTGCGATCCCTCTTCTTTTCATGTTTAATTGTTCTTGAGGGCTGAGTATAATTATACTCGCGTCCTGCCTGGCCCCTGGGAAAAGGGAACATGAAAGAAGAGGAGATGAACGCAGGGTGCAGCTGGGGAGGGTCAGGCTGGGCGTTGGGAAAAAGGTTTTTCCTAGAAGGATGGATAATTGATGAGTTATTTGTTACTTGGAGAGGATGCGATCTCTCCCTGGAGATCTTCGAGACGGGGTTTGGCAGAGCTACGGGCTGGCGTTGGCCCACGCTGGTGGGAAGCTGGGATCTTCCAGCTCGTGCTTTGTGGCCCTGCCAGCCCTTCTCATTCCTCGGATCAGAGGGCTCCTGTCCTTTCCCATCCTACCCACGGTCACGCTGGAGAGACAGGGCGGCCGCTCTCGAACGTGCCTTTGCTCAGAGAAGCCATGTGGGAAGGTGGCCAGGAGCCAGAGGGCTGTGGGACGGGGCAGATTGGGCTCGTCCTGCATTCCGCTGAGCCTCGGGGTTGTCCTGCGTGCCAGCCTCTGCCCACGTTTGCCCCGAGGGCTTGGTTAAGCTCTGCCCGGAGCTGCAGGCTCCTCTGCAAACTGCTGCTGGGGCTCCTGGGAGGAGGAGCTCTTTGGAAAACAAGTGTTTTCTTCAACCGCTTGCGTGTGTCTCCTCCCGACAGAACAACGTCCTGAACGCCATCCTGCTCCTCACGAAGGAACTGGACGCGGAAGGGCTGGAGATGGTCCAGCAGACAGTGGGGAGGAGACTCCAGGCCCTTCGGAAGAAGGAGCTGCAGGAGGAGTGACCGTGCCCCATCCCAAACCTCTCTGGAGGCCCCGCAGCGCTGTCCCCCGGCCCCCCTGGCACAGCCCCTGCCCACGCATCTCGCGCTGCTCATCCAGCACTTGGAAGCTTTCCTGCTGGCACAGCGAGCTGCGGTAGCCGTGGCATCTCCGGTGGCTGCGGCTCTTTGCTGGGAGCATCGGGGGGATCGGCAAAGCCGAAGCGAGCAGGACTGTGGTGGAACCTGGTGCCAGCAGGAGGGGTCCCTGCTGGGCCCTGGCTCCCACTCGCTCACCTTCCAGCTCCTCTGGGCACGTGCCTTGAGGTGGTTTCCTACTTTAAGGGTTTGTTTTGGTGAAGCCTGTTGGGGAGAACCTGCCCGGCGTGATTGCCAAGAACCACCTGGTGCAGGTGATGAAGGGCAATGTCCAATTCTTTATCTTCGACTCGTGACTTCTCATGGTTCCCGACAGCACCTGCAGCCTCCGACGTGGCAGCCGGGTGGCCTGAAGGAAAGCTGGAAGCAGCCTCGGTCAAACAGGAATGACTCCTGGGTCCCGAATGCTTCCTGCAGCTTAAGGAAATGTGATATCGGAGCAAGAAATCCTTGTCTTTCGCAATCTGGAGAAAAGCCAAGCATTCCTGTCTGGCTTTCACCGGTGTCACAGGTGTTGGTTGTCTTCAATGGCATAAGCTGCATTTAGAAAGAATTTATAGAACCATATAAAGAGTCCATAGAGCCACATATAGAGTCCATCCAAACCAGAAGGTCACATCCCAAATAAACCCTCCGGGCTGCGTGACTTGAGGCCGGGGTTCAGCAGAGGCAGCGGGAGCGGCTGCCCGGGGCCATCGCGGCATTAGGTCTGGTTCAGGGCTCGCATTGTCAGCCCCGCGCAGCGGGAGGAGGGCTGGGGCCCCCGCGCCTTCCCGCTTGGCTGCACCCAGGACGCGGGCGCAGCCGCCTCCGGAGCTGCTGGGCTGCTGCAAAAAATAGTTCCTGGGTTCAACCAGCGAGTTTAAAGCAATATCTGTCAGCTTAGAATAAAATCTATTCATTCAAATAAGAACAATTGGAGTTGGAGTGTTTTTGCTAACAAGAATCAAGTCTGTTTATTCCCGTAGTGTGGAGCTGGGGAGTCCTGGAACTGTGAGTTATCACAGCATAGCAGATCGTAGAATCATAGAATAACCAAGTTGGAAGAGACCCACTGGATCATCGAGTCCAACCATTCCTATATCATGGAATGTTTTGGCTTGGAAGGGATCTTAAAGCCACCCATGTCCTGGGCTGCATCCAGAGTTGTGGGACTAGCAGGGAGGGAGGGGATCCTGCCCCTCTGCTCCGCTCTGAGAGACCCACCTGGGGCCCTGGGTCCAGCTCTGGAGTCCTCAGCACAGGGAGGAGATGGAGCTGTTGGAGCGAGTGCAGAGGAGGCCACGGAGATGATCTGAGGGCTGGAGAACCTCCTGTGTGAGGCCAGGCTAGGAGAGTTGGGGTTGTTCTGCCTCGGGAAGAGAAAACTGCGTGGAGAATCAGAATTATAGAATCATTGATGTTGGAGAAGCTCTCTCAGCTCCACCAGTCCAACCACCAGCCCAACCCCACCATACCTGCTAAACCAAGTCCCAACCTGCCACCTTTACACATTTTCTGAACCCCTCCAGGGATGGAGACTCCCCCCCTACCCTGGGCAGCCTCTGCCAGGGCTTCACCACTCTGGCAGCGAAGAAATTGTTCTTAATCTCCAAACTAAACCTGCCCTGGTGCTGCTTGAGGCCATTTCCCCGCGTTCTGCCCCTGGGGGAGAGCGAGGAAGGTGATGTCGGGGTGAGGCAGCCCCAGCTCTGCTGGGAGGAGAGCGAGCAGCAGCACAAGCCTCCCTTGCTTCTCACCATCACGGTTTGTCATCGGGGCACGTTTGCGTGGAAGGTGGTTGATGGAGCAACCGCCGCAGCTGGAGGCGGCCCTGGCGCGGTTCCTGGCCTCGGCGGGTGCAGCCGGGCCTGGCCGGGCCTGGCCTCGGGCACAGCTCGCTGCCTACGTGCCGCGCGTGTCGGACTTGGCCGGGGTCAGCGCTCCCGCTGCCAGGGGAGCTGCCCCCGACGGCTCCTGGCAGGGCGACCCCGCAGCGTCCCGCTCGCCCTCAGCACAACCCGCACCCCTCAGAGACCCCGGGGATGGGTTGGGTTGGGCAACATGGGCCCAATCCCCACAGAAAACATTCCTCACTAAGGTCTCATCTCAACCTCCCCTATTTCAGCTCAAACCCATTCCCCTCATCCCACTCCTGCCCTCCTTGATCCAGAGCCTCTCCCCAGCTTTCCTGGAGCCCCTTTCAGCCCTGGAAGCTGCTCTAAGGTCTCCCTAGTGCCTTCTCCAAGCTGAACAACCCCAATTCTCCCAGTTTATCCTCATACAGGAGGTTCTCCAGCCCTCAGATCATCTCCGTGGCCTCCTCTGCACTCGCTCCAACAGCTCCATGTCCTCCCTGTGCTGAGGACTTCAGAGCTGGACCCAGGGCTCCAGGTGGGTCTCTCAGAGCGGAGCAGAGGGGACAATCCTGGCACCAGGAGTTGTCTCTTTCCACACGGGACACTGGAAGAGCCTGTTCCTCACCTCCAAGCGCTGGGAGGATCGTCCAGAGCTCTGCCTGGGGCTCCAGAACAGTCACTATCCCGTGACAGCCACGAAGCCGCCTCTCTCAGCAAGTTCTGCGATTTCTCTGCGTGTCCAACTCCAGCAGGGAAGACACAATAATCCCCATCGTCCTCCAGAGCCCGGAACAAGGCGCTGGGCCAGCCCGGGCCAAAACCCTGAGATCCAGGGGCCGTTGTCGCTCAGGGACGGCCCCACGGGGAGGAGAGAAATCTGCATCTTGGACCCAAACGATGCTGATGTGTCCTCGTGCTGGCGACACCCCAGATGTTGAAGCTGCCAGCCCCAAGCCCCGGGAGGGAAGCAGCCTGGGAAAAGGGCGACACGGAGCCGTCTGGCATAGGCCGAGTGCGGCGGAGCTCAGCCAAGGCCGAGCGCCGCACGTGGGAGCCGGCAACGCTTGGCAGCCGCCTTGAGAAACTGCGTCACCAAACAAAGACATCGCCGGGATAAATCGCTGGGAGGTGGGAACCGAGGCAAGGGAGAAGCAATTCCTCTCTGGGATTGCGAAGTCTGCCCGCAGAGGGATGCTGACCTTGCACCCGCCACCCCAACTCTCAGCCTGGCCTCGTATAGGAGGGTTTCCAGCCCTCAGATCATCTCTGTGACCTCCGCCGGCCTCGCTCCAACAGCTCCATGTCCTCCCTGTGCTGAGGACTCCAGAGCTGGACCCAGGGCTCCAGGTGGGTCTCTCAGAGCGGAGCAGAGGGGCAGGATCCCCTCCCTCCCTGCTGCTCCCACAGCTCTGGATGCAGCCCAGGACATCATTGGTCTCTGGGCTGTGAGCACAGGTTATCTTGAGCTCCTCAACCCCCAGCACCTCAAGTCCTTCTCCTCAGAGCTGCTCCTCCACCCAGCCTGGATTTATGGCTGGGACTGTCCCCACCCAAGTGCAGGACTTTGCCCTTGGCCTTGTTGAACTCCGCGCGGTTCCTCCAGCCACCCCTCTCAACCTGGATGACATGGAAACATCCCAGCCTGGCATCAACCCAGCTCCACCAAACCTCCTGGCTTCGCTCATCCCCACCCTGACCCCAGGGCTGCCCCCCTTCCCTCCCGAGGGGTCTCAGCGTGCAAGAACCACTCTCCGTTGAGGCTGGTTTGGCTCCAGCGGGTTTTATCTCTAGAGGAGGTGAGCGCCGCGTACAGTACACGAGTCGGGGGGGGGTCACAGAGCAGCAGCGAGATGATGGGCGCGGCCCTGCGGCCACGCGGTGACGGTGGCAGCCAAGCCTCATGCAAAGGTGCAAACGCCGTGGGAGGATGGAGCTTTCCCGGGGCTCCTGGCACAGCCCAAAGCCCCCCCCAGGAGCTGCTGCGGGCAGCAGCGCGGCCTCCTCGCTCCCCTCCCGCGCGCAGGGCAGGCGGCTCGAAGCAGCAGCTGGCTCAGGCGGTCACGCCGCCAAACACGGGATCCAGACGCCCCGTCATTAAATAACAGGAATCGACTCTTAAGGGAGGATTTCAGGGTCTGGGCTGCGTAGCTGCCCTCTAGCAGCGTCTCTTCTCCGCGTCTACGCAGGGACCAGACCCTGGAGCGGTGATTTGGGGCAGGATCGTGCTGTTCTGGGCGCCGGGACCAGGCTCTGCCTGCTTGGAGGGTTTGTGGCGAAGCTACAGGGCTACTGAGAGCTGGGGGGGACCCGGTGCTCCCCGGGGGATGGAGAGAGGCGGAGCGGGGGGCTATGGCTCGCGCTGGCGGGACTAGAAGCCCTTCTCGATGCTGAGCGTGCGGCGGGTGACGTGCTCCATGGTCCCCGAGATGTACTCGGTCAGGCTGATCTGGTAGTTGGCCAGCATCTTCAGCATCAGCCGCAGGTTCAGCCACCACTGCTCCTGGGGCAGCCGGTGCCTGCGGGGGGGGGACACACGGCTCTCAGCTGGCCCCGGGGATAAACCTGGGACGGTTCTCCCGGGATCGCCGGGGCAAGGGGACAGGGACTTACTCGAAATCGGTGACTTTCTTGAGCTCCGTCACGGGGCTGAAGGCCACCACCTTCTTCCTGAGCCCGATCACGCAGGCAGAGTCGCCCGAGTTGGCGAACACGCGGCCTGGGAAGAGGACGCAAGCCGCCGTGGCCACCTCGCCAGGGGATGAGTGGCCAAGCCCAGAGCAGGAGGGGCTGCCGAGAGCCACCGGCCTCCCCCCAGCCCCACCGTGGACCCCCAGCCCTCCGCTCACCCTTGCGGTAAACCTCCTGCAGCTTTTCCGACATCCACAGCACGGCCTTCACGCCCAGCTTGGTCCCGTAGTTGCGGTCAAAGGGGGTCGGGGCTCCTCCCTGGGGACAATGAACGGCGATGTCAAGCCCTCCCTGGCTCTTGGGGACAGCGGTGGCCTGCGCGGCCCCGTCCCCTGTACCTGCTGGAGGTGGCCCAGGACGTTGATCCTGCAGTCGAAGATGCCTTTGCCCTCGGAGGAGTAGAGGTTGTAGAGGAACTCGGTGGTGTAGTGCTCGTGGCACTTCTCATTGCTGAGGGAGCAGAGGGGAGAAGTAGAGTGGTTGCTCCTTCACCCCTCGTCCCCAGGGGCTCCTCCATGCTCCCCAAATCCATTTTGTTCTCCCCGAGGCCCAAGCCAGGACCCTGGGGATGGCAGCGGAGGTAGCCAGAGCAGGATTGTCCCCATGGCCACCCCCGGGTAGGACATCAGGACATCAGCGCCCACCGTGCCGAGTCTCCCTGCGCCCAAGGACCCTCTGCAGCGGAGGGAAGGGCTCAGCTCCGGCCTCGCTCCTCGCCGCAGCGCTGGGGTTTGCAGGAAGGGTCCCAGGCGCCCCCAACTCACCGCAGCACCAGCCCTCTCTGGATATCTGTCTTCATTTTGTCCGTCAAGTGCTCCACGTTGGCCTGCAAGATGAGCACCACGATGCCACCGGCGCCCCGTGTCCTCTGCCACCACGCCAGGACTCTCCCATCCTCTCCTTTGGACCCAAGTGCCTGGTGGCTTCACAGGACTCGGCCGGAGCCCTTTCCTTCCTGCTTTTCATTCTCGTTTTACCCAAACGAGATGCTGCCAGAAAGCAGCTCCTGCTCCGCTCACCTTCAGGTCGTGGATGGTGAAGGGATCTTCGTAGACGTAGGCGGCGTCGGCGCCCACCGCGATGCCGGTGACGGTCGACAGGTACCCGCAGTAGCCGCCCATCGTCTCCACGATGAAGACGCGGCGCTTGGTGCCCGAGGCCGACTGCTTGATGCGGTCACAGCTCTGCGGCAAGAGGACAACGAGACGCTGCTTAAACACCACGGGGAGGGGCACACCGGGAAAATCCACCCTTGCTGCCTGGGATGGGATGCTGGTTCCTTCCCACATGTTGTCCCAAAGCAGGATCATAGACTCATGGAATGGTTTGGGATGGAAGAGACCTCAAATTCCATCCAGTTCTAACCCCCCTGCCATGGGCAGGGACACCTCCCACTGGATCAGGGGCTCCCAGCCCCATCCAACCGGGCCTTGAACCCCTCCAGGGATGGGGCAGCCACCCCTGCTCTGGGCAACCTGGGTCAGGGACTCCTCACCCTCACAGCAAAACATTTCTCACCAAGATCTCATCTCAATCTCTCCTCTTTCACTTCAAAACCCTTCCCCTCATCCTATCTCTGCCCTCCCTGATCCAGAGCCCCTCCCCAGCTTTCCTGGAGCCCCTTTCAGCACTGGAAGCTGCTCTAAGTTCTCCCCTCAGCCTTCTCTTCTCCAGGCTGAACAACCCCAACTCTCCCACCCTGTTCTCACACAGGAGGTTCTCCAGCCCTCAGATCATCTCCGTGGCCTCCTCTGCACTCACTCCAACAGCTCCATGTCCTCCCTGTGCTCAGGACTCCAGAGCTGGACCCAGGGCTCCAGGTGGGTCTCTCAGAGCGGAGCAGAGGGGACAATCCCCTCCCTCCCTGCTGCTCCCACGGCTCTGGATGCAGCCCAGGACACGGCTGGTTTCTGGGCTCTGAGCACACGTTGCCAGCTCATGTTGAGCTCCTCCTCCAGCCCCTCCAGCCCTTCTGACCTGGCAGAGCGTGAGGGCCCTGGGAGCTGCTCCCCGTGCTGTCCCTCACCTCCATGGCCGCGTTGACGGCCGTGTCCGAGCCGAGGCTGAAGTCGGTGCCGGGCACGTTGTTGCTGATGGTGGCAGGGATGACACACATGATGATGCAGAGCTCCTCGTACTGCCCGCGCGCTTCCACCAGCTGCAGGACCCCCTCGTACGCCTGCAAGCGCCCGAGGGCTGGTGAGCTACCGGCACCGCGAGCCCAGCCCGGGCCCCACCGAAGCAGGGCTGAGGGTTCTCCCCGCACCTCAAATCCCCCGATGACCAGGAGGCCCTGGATGTTGAATTTCCGCACGTTCTCCACGATCTTTTCCATGCACGTCTTGGGCAGCGTCCTGCGGTGGGGAAGAGAGACGGGGGGGTGAGGACAGGGGGCCCTCACAATCCCTGGGGTCCCCACAGTCCTTGAAGTCTCTGCTGTCTGTGGGGTCCCCACAGTCCTTGGAGTCTCTGCAATCCCTAGGGTCCCTGCAGTCCTTTGGGCCCCCACAATTCCTTGGGTTCCCATAATCCCTGAGGTCCTCACAATCCCTGGACTCCCTGAAATCCCTAGACTCCTTGCTATCCCTGGGATCCCCCTCCACTCCCCAGGATCCCCTCCACTTCCCGGGATCCCCTCCACTTCCTGGGATTCCCTCCACTCACCAGGATCCCCTCAGCTCCCAGGGTCCCCTCTGCTCCCCAGGATTCCCTCTGCTCCCTGGGATTCCCTCCGCTCCCCAGGATCCCCTCCACTTCCCGGGATCCCCTCCACTTCCTGGGATTCCCTCCACTCCCCAGGATCCCCTCCACTCCCTAGGATCCCCCCAACTCCCTGGGATCTCCTCCACTTCCCGGGATTCTCTCTGCTCCCCAGGATTCCCTCCACTCACCGGGATCCCCTCAGCTCTCAGGGTCCCCCCAACTCCCCAGGATCCCCTCCGCTCCCCAAGATCCCCTCCACTTCCTGGGATCCCTCCTACTCCCCGGGATCCCCTCTGCTCCCCGGGATCCCCTCTGCTCTCTGGGATCCCCCCAACTCCCCGGGATCCCCTCCGCTCCCCGTCGGGTCTGTTCTTACCGCTTGGTGCCGAGCATGGAGCCCCCGCGGCCCAGCCAGCCCGCCACGTCGTGCCAGCCCACCTCACGGATCTGCAAGCAGCATCGCTCAGTTTTAGGGCTGGGGGAGCACCCCACCGCCCCCTCTCCAAGCCCAACCCCGCCCCTGCAGCCATCCCAGGGGCCCCCCGGCTCGCCGTGGCCCTTACCTGCCCCTTGGCCAGGCCCTCGAAGCCGTCGCTCACCACGTAGACCGTGTGGCCCTGGCAGATGCCGATGCGCACGGCCGAGCGGACGGCAGCGTTCATGCCGGCGGCCGGCGCGCCCACGTTGAGGATGGCCAGGCTGAAGGGGCTCTGCGGGGACAGACGTGGCACCTCGCTTACGCGGCCCCGGCGTGGGGAACGCGTCCCCCCCGCCGCTCCCCAGCCCTCCTCACCTTCTCCTGGGCCGGCTTTTGGTGCGCCAGCAGCTTGTAGATGTTCCAGTTGTTCTCGAAGCTCCTGCAAGGACAAGGCGAGGTGGCCCTGAGTCGCGTGGGGATCCTGGATGCCCTGCAGGCTGCAGCAGCCACTGGTTTCGCTTGGGGAGCAGCTCCCATCCCAGCAAGTCCTGGCTGCCCCATCAGGATGTCTCCTGGATGCCCTTCAGGCTGCAGCAGCCACTGGTTTCCCCCCCGGGAGCAGCTCCCATCCTTCTGACCACCCCGTAGGGACGTCTCCCTGCGTCCCAGTCCCTCTTCCTCACCTCCCGCGGAGCTGGATGGCCTCCTCAAACCTCTTCTCATCCATGGCCTTCTGCACGTCCTTCGTCTTGAGGGGGAGAGAAGCAGGTGGGTGACGGCCGTGCCCGCGGGGAGGGCAGCGGGACCCCCGCTCCGCGTGCTGCCGCGCCCCGTACTCACCACCTGGACGCACTCCATGAGCGGCAGCCGCACCGACTGGTTTCCCGACAGGCTCACCACGCAGGCCGGGGTGTCCGGCGTCGCCTCCAGCAGCGCCATCACCGCCTCCATCCCCATCTTGCTGCTCTGCAAAGGGGACCCCGACACCCCCGTGACACCGGGGCACCCAGCGACATCCCCTGGCCTCACTCGCCGGCTTGGGGGAGCGCACGGCTGCTCCCGCGCCCTCCGCGTCCCCTCCCTGGACCCACCAGCACGCGGTCGAAGGCCGACGGGGTCCCTCCGCGCTGCACGTGGCCCAGGACGGTGACGCGCGTGTCGAAGCCCAAGCGCTGCACCACCAGCTGTGGGGCAGAGAGGACGTCACGCCGGGCGCCTCCGGGCACGGTCACCGCAGACGGTGCCGGAGGAGGCGCTTACGTCCTTCACGTAGTTGGAGGAGATGGGTTTGCCGCTGCGGTCGATGGCGCCCTCGGCGATGATGATGATGTTGAGCCGCGAGCCTCTGCTGCGCGTCTGCGGGAGGAAGAAGCCGCGGCGGCTCAGCAGATGAAGCCGAGCGTCCTCCCCGCGCTGCCCGCGGGTGGCACAGGGTTCCGGGCAGCCGAGCCCCGGCACGCACGGCTGAGCTGGTTCACAGCTGCAATCCCCAGAGCTCCCCAAGCTTCGCAGGGCGCGGGGCTCAACCGGGCTCCCCGCAGGCAGAAAAGGGAGAGGGGACGGTGGGATCCCCGCGCTCACCTCCCCGAGCCTCTCGCACATGAGGTCCTCCCAGCCGTCCTCCGGAGGGGACTCGGGGATGAAGAGCCAGTCGGCACCCGAGGCCAAGCCGGACACCAGCGCCAGGTACCTGGGGGGGACATGGTGGTGGCCACACCGGCACCGGGACCAGCCCCAAAACGTGGGATCCCATCCTGCCGAGGGGCTTCCCCAGCGCCAGGAGCTTACCCGCAGTGGCGGCCCATCACCTCCAGCACGAACGTCCGCTGGTGGCTGCGAGGAGAGGGGTGGGAGGAGAAGGAGGGTGAGTGCGACGCCACGGAATAAATGGAAGCATTGAGGTTGGAAGAGCCCTCTGGGCTCATCCAGTCCAACCGTCAGCCCAACCCCACCGAGCCTGCTGAACCGTGTCCCAAAGTGCCACCTCTACAAGGTTTTGAACCCCTCTGGGGATGGAGACTCCACCCCTGCCCTGGGCAGCCTCTGCCAGGGCTTCACCGCTCTGGCAGGAAAGACATTTTCCTAATATCCAACCTAAACCTGCTCTGGTGCAACTTGAATCCATTTCTTCTCATCCCTCCCTCATCACTTGTGAGCAGAGCCCAGCGCCCACCTCACCACAACCTCCTTTGCAGGAGCTGCGGAGAGCGATGAGGTCTCCCCTCAGCCTCTTTTTCTCCAGCCCCAGCAGCCCCGGGTCCCTCGGCTGCTCCTCCTGCCCGCGGCGCTCACCTCTGTGCCGTGGTGGTGATGGCGTCGATCACCTCCATGATGCGGTGCAGTGCCGAGTCGGTGCCGATGGTCATGTCGGTGCCACAGAAGTCGTTGTCGATGGAGCCCACCAGCCCCACGATGTTCAGGCGGCAGTTCTCCCGCGCCACCTCCTCGCTGATCTGCCCTGCAAGGGGGGGAGACGGCAGCGCCTCCGGTTATTTTAGAGCCCTCCTGTCCCCACACCGTGACACTGGGTTGGATCCAGCAGAGGAGCCCAGCGCTTCCTGGGGTCATAGGGATGGGTTGGACCTCTGCATCTCAACACCTTTGGATGCTTTCATAGAATCATAGAACAACTAGGTTGGAAGAGACCCACTGGATCACGGAGTCCAACCATTCCCATCAATCACTGACCCATGTC
>WAAB01006824.1:30697-49910 GCA_013389865.1 Piaya cayana
CCCCAGGTCCTTCTCCTCCAGGCACTTTCCAGCCAGACTTCTCCTAGACCGGAGTTGCTCAGGGTTGTTGTGCCCCAAGTGCAGGACCCGGCATTTGGCCTTGTTAAACCTCATCCCATTGGACTCTGCCCAGCGGTCCAGCCTGCTCAGATCCCTTTGCAGAGCCTCCCTACCTTCCAGCAGATCGACACTTCCAGCAGACTGACACTTCTAGCAGACTGACAGAAGCATGGAGACTGAACTACACTGTCAGCCCTAGAGGTGGTCCCTCTGGGGCAGAGTTGAGGCACAGCGGCAGGGCAGTGTGGAGAATCTTGCACTGCTGCTACCCGTGCAGAACCTGTTCAGTGGATAAATTCAGGACTTTTAGTCTCCGGTGCTGTCAAACTGGCATCGTTCACCCTAACTAATTTCACTTTTGAGAGAAGGAAGGAAGAAGGAAATAAAGTTTTGGTTATACATTAGATTGTCAGTGGTTAACAGAGCTCTGGCTGGCAAGGCCACTGCGCCTGGAGCTGCCAGACTCCCAGAGCCTCTCGACAAAGCGCTAGCAGGAACCCTGCGAAACCACGGACACGTTAGGCAGCAGGGCCTCCTCCTGCGCATCCCTTCTCTCCAGAGACAGCAGGGACTGCCACTGCAACAAAGAGAACAACCACCAGGCCCTTCGGCTCTCAATCGCTTTAGAGCGTCTCTTGATGCTGCTGCTACCAGCCAGCCCAGAGGGAGAAGCAGGGCCTACGTGCCAAGCAGAACACTGTGTCTGAGATGTGGGGATCAGCACGCTGGAAAATCACCAGGTCCACCTTGATGTTGTCTTCTCTAACTCCACCTCTTACACTGAACAGAGACGTCCTCTGGGACTTTAAGAGAATGCTTACAAATGAGAAGCACAGACAGAAATTCTTGATTTTTATAGTTGAGATCTACATCCATGTGGGTACCTCTCACATATCTCTGCTACAGCCAGCTCTACCTGTAAGCCACAGCCAATCCAAAGAAACTGTCCAAGCACAACATCACGTGAAATCATCACAGCCATCTCCGAGGAGCTCTGTAAAGCAAGGCGCGTGTCATTCCCGGCTCCCTCAACACCCGTAAATCCCAACTGTACCTTGTCAGCAGCTGCCAGCAAGTCGTCAGCCATTTTGTCGAGATTCGGTGCCTTCCCCGTGTAAATAAAGCACATCATCTCCTTAAAAACTTCTGGTTCCACGTCATTGATTTCAACCCGATTCTGTATCAGAAAAACGACGCTTATTAAGAGCCTGACAAGATGCTAAAGGCTTCCCTTCTTAACCAAGCTCTTCCATTATTCACAAGTTTGCTATGAAAACAAACTATTCAGAATGCGTGCTACTTGCAGAAAGAAGCCGAAAAAGAAAGATGTGGATGGAATAAGAAGAATTCCAAGTTGTATTTCACATTCTCCACTTCTCCTTATCCCACCCCAGACTCTTTTCCCCCAAGAGTAACAAAAGTAACAAACAATTGCCTCCTCGATCCCTTTCTTCCTCCCTTCAGGACAGCTGAGGTAGAGACCTGCATCTAATGTGAGAAAAACAGTTAAAGGGTGACAGCAGACACATGCTGTGCCAGAGAGTTTTCTAGAAGTGATGCTAAGAGCTGACCAGGGAGTTGTTCCCGGCTGGAGCGTTTCTCCGTCCTTGAGGAACTCACCTTTTTACTCTCTTCCATCTCGTGCTCGAACATGGCGCTGAAAACCGGGGAACGCGCTAGGCAGTGAGGAAAACAAAACACAGTTAGAGATGCTCTTTTGCGCTTCAGGAGATGTTAAGCGCAGCCCACCAACACCTCAGCAATTGTCCTGTTGCTTAAAGCAGAAAAATTCTCCTGCAGGAGGCAGGATAAATTCAGTAGAGCTGCTGAAGAAGCACAAGCTGTGTCACAGCGTAATGAGGCTGACAGAGCTTCAGACTGAGTACGGGAGAGTTTCTCGTGTCTTTTCAAATGCTGAAGAGCACACGGGTGGTGAGGTAAGTTCCTTGTCCTTACAAGAAAGCGTTCTGGTAGCAATGTGGTGACTTCTTCTCACAAGTACTTTAGGAACATAGAATCACAGAATAACCAGGTTGGAAGAGACCCACTGGATCATCGAGTCCAACCATGTTACAAGTCACTACAGCCACAAAAGAACCTTCCTACCATCCTGCCACAGGCAATGAAAATGGAGTGGACGCTTCTCTCCCCACTAGCAGTTCACAAACAAGATTTTTCCTACAGCTCTGCACTTAAAAGAGCCGCAGAAGCCTCCTTTAATAAAGTAACTCAAAAATCCCACTTGCCATCGTGTTGTGGTCTCCTACTCGGCTAAACCCACCCGAATCGGTACCGACCTGCCAGGATAGCTTTGTGTGCCTGGAACTCCTGGCCCGCGACACACAGGCAGCAGTCCGTGAAGCGCGAGTTCTCCCAGAGCCCTCCCAGCTCGTCTGCCAAGCGGCACTCGGGCACCTTCACCATGTTCATCGTGTTCTGGCCGGAGATGTTGACCGAGTCCTGCACCACGCTCACCTGGAGGGGAAAAGAGAGTAAACAAACCCAAAACTCAAATACCCTCAACTGGGAAATCGATCTCCCTACAGGAAGTTTTTGTTTCCGGGGCAGGCGAAGAGAAATTCAAAGCAAATGCCACATCACTCAAGCGGAATCGCTATGTGATGGAACACAATTACATTTTGAAGGCATCTATCCTACCCTCCCCTCAGGTCTCCACTCCTCCAATCTATCCCGAGTCCTAAATCGCAACAGCAGGTTTATTCCTCAGCCCCATATTAAGAGCAATTCCATGCAATTAAATCATAACTCTATTAGATGGCTTCCTAAGGAAGTGGAACCCTATCTTTCTGCTTCTACAGGCGACATACCTGACCTAGTTTTTTCCCCCTCTACCAACACGGCCAAGCCCTCCCCAATCAATAATGCAGCGCAGATGGCAGCACAAATGAAATGCACCCACACAGGTAGGCGAGGGCAGTGTCTGACCCCCGGATCTCCCGTTGCTCCTGGTTTTACAGTTCTTAAAGAGTTCAACTCTTCCATTCAAATCATGAAATACAACAACAAAAAAAAAAGCCCTTAACAGTAAGTTTAAGAAAGCGGCTTTATGCCAAGCGACTGGAAGATTCAGGAAGGCAGCTCTGCCTCCTGCTCTACAGTAGATGCGGTCGGGCAGGGACCACACGTTGCTGTGCCGGCTGACGAATAACCGACACAAAGGGACCCCTTAAGAGCCTATTCAGCACCAAACTGTTATTGTTGAACACAGTAAATCATACGCCTTCGACTGTAGATTCCAATTAGAACAGATCAGAGTGACTAATACCACCCTGCTAGAGCAAAGAAGAAAGGCAGGAGCGGATTGACATGGGAGATACGCGAGTGCTTCCTGGATCTGCTGTAAAGCCCAAGTTAAATTCCAGTTCTATTAATAACCAGTGGCCCAAGAACACGGGATAGCAAAGGAAGATCTGCAGTTATGCAACAAGAGAAGCGAATGACGTGAAAGGTGACAGAAGCACCTTCTACAGGAAAAGCCTGCTGACAGCAGGCACCTTGGCCCTGGAGAAACCTCCAGTGGGTGTCTGATGGCAAACACGTCACGTATAAATTCTACAATGCTCAGAACCAAACCAGTGCCAGATGCTGCTTGCCCAAGGACATGAATGATCAGACAGAACAAATGTAAGGAGCTGATGCTTTTCATCACTCAACCGACAGCTACAACAATCTTTTTTGCCCTGTGACATCTGGACCGGCAACACAGACTCAAGGATGGAGGGAAGCTCAGCCGATTCATTACACAGGAACACTGAGATGCGGATCCCTTGCTGGAGGTCGGTACTGAGCACAGAGTAGCCAAAAGAGACTTGCAAACCGTGCAACAAATCAACAAATAAATCTTCATTTATAGAGGAAAGTCAGTTACTGCCATGAAAGTCTGTTACGTGACTTTTGACATGAGGAGTTTGGACTGGTAGGTTCCAAGTGGTGACTGGCCTTAGATGTCAAAGTAGATCAGGTTTTGCTGAAGCTACTGTCAATGTCTTAGCAAGGGAACCAGCACTACCCAGCTCAGAAGAGAGCTGCTACCATAACTTTTGGGAAGCAAACGGATGGCTCTCCAGATGTGCTCTGGGTTGTCTGTCTGGCTCAGCCCTGCCAACAGTGCTGCCACACAGGCCAGAACCTGCAGCGCATGGAGGCAAAGCCTGTTGCAGCAGCAGCACCTACTGTTATACGCTTCTGACTCCCAGAGCAGCCTCCCATGGCCGTGGGCTTTGGTGGCTTTGAACTCCAGAGCCTCCCTAGCCAGCGCCTGCAGCACAGACTGGCTCTTGGGAGGGATGAACCCAGTGCAGCTGCTCTGCCAGCCACAAAGGAGGTTGTAGAGAGGAGGGTGATGGCCTCTTCTCCCAAGTGACAGTGGACAGGACGAGAGGGAATGGCCTCAAGCTCCACCACAGGAGATTTAGGCTGGACATTAGGAAAAAATTTTTAATGGAAAGGGTCATTGGGCACTGTCAGAGGCTGCCCAGGGAGGGGGTTGAGTCACCTTCCCTGGAGGGGTTTAAGGGATGGGTGGATGAGGTGCTGAGGGACATGGGTTAGTGATTGATGGGAATGGTTGGACTCGATGATCCAGTGGGTCTCTTCCAACCTGGTTGTTCTATGATTCTATGATTCTTTTTGGAGACTTTATTTCCCTACGACACTGGAATATAATGTAAACAGCAAAAGGTAATGCAGTTGGGACAGGAAAAAAAAAAAAATCAACCTCATCAGCAAAACAGAGTCTGAAAAAAACCCTAAAGTGACAGCTAAGCTAGGCTGGATTTGACAAGGAACATCATTCTCTGCCTTAACGGCGCTTGCAGCATGACATCATCTGTGCTCAGCGCCGGCCACAAGCAGAAAGCAAAAGGCTTTTTAGCTCTACTAAAGCAACAAGGTGTAGCAGACACTCGGCAACCTTCTGGCCTACAGAAGACACCAGCCTCACAGAACAAGCATCCACACACAGGAGTGCTCGCTCCTGAGGCAGTTCCTATGCAAAAAACACTTGATAAAAGTGCAGCTGTGAGCGGCATCGCTGGGCACCTGCAGCCAGCAGGGAAGCATTAGGTGAGCATATGGCACATGGCTTTACACGCCGAGGGATGGACTTGTGGGCTCTGTGAAGGAAAAGGAGGGGAAAAACCCACACCCAAGCTGCTGAAAGTTCTCGCCAAACTGTTTCCAGATCACAAACCTTCCCCTCTGGTATCACTGAACTTAAGGTTTCCCACACACTAGACTGCGGAACAAACTGAAAGAGCAAACATGAGATATCGAGGCTGGGTGAAGGCAGTAGCAAGTTTTCTCTTCATCCAGAACAAACAAATCTCCTGAGTTGAAGCTTTTAAGGGAGCAACTGAGTAACGAGCGAACTGGCTTGAATTAGCACTGGTTGCTAAAGCTGCTGGTGGATCTCGGGTTTATCCTCATCAAATCTCACAAACTCCCTTCTCAGATGTTAATTCCCGAGTTTCCCTCCACAATGTTGAGTTTTCTGGCTCCTTAACATGAAGGAAAGAGCAATTACCAGACCTATCGAGGTGTCACTGTGTCCTCTTCCCCTCCCATGCGGCTAGAATCATTACAGAAAGGGCTCCCTCTATTACAGCATCAGTCCAGGCACACACAGCAGATGTTTGTTAATTTAAATGCTGCAAGCTTAGGATGGCAAACAAAGCTGAAAAACAAAATCCTCCAAAACCCAAACAGTGGTTGAACAGCTCTGACCCAAGCATTTGGTTTGCTCCTCAAAGAAAACACAGCAGAAAAAAAAAAAAAAAGACTCCCACAAAAACCCTGCAGGAGACCCAGAGAGAACAGTTCCTTCTACCTGTCCTCAGGCAAACTCACAGCTACAGGGGGTGTTTTGAAGTTAAAAAGACTGTGGAAATAAGACAGCGGAAGCCTTGAAGAGTCTAAATGGGTGAGTTTAAATTTGCTCATTAAGGTTTCCAAACTTAAAAGCTCTTTGTTTGAAACGGGTATTAGTGAAATCATGATTTTGTAACCAGGTGTAGAAAAATACAGAGAAAATGAACAGAACATCTGGGTTACTATGAAATTCTTTCCTTAAATGCTTTTTTTTGTTGGTTGTAACAGGAAGGTAAAGCGAACCCTTCTTTATTCAGTAGGCAAGCACCAGGCAGGCCAGCACCACTGCAGAGCCAACTGGTTGCTACTGCAGGCAAGTTCTGAGTTAAGGAGCACAAACAGACACGAAACCAGCAGTGAACAGATAATCCAACCTGCTTGGTTCCCACCGTCATCCCAGGTAAAAGATGGAAATAACATAACAAAAAAATAACCAGAAGTGAGTGGCAATGAGTCACAGAGAGTAAAAGCCACCAGCCACACGCACAAACAACATCTAAGTGCCATATAAACATCCAGTACTGCTCCCGATATTTCTGACTCCTTTAAAAGCAAGGATGAAAAATAAGGTCACAGCTCCCTTCGGCTAATGGAGCTGCTATTCTTCCCGCTGCGGCGGAAGGCTTACCTCACAGAAGAGGGTGAGCTTGTCATCTGGAAGAAGTCCATTGGCCTCATCCAAAAGAAAGTCTCTTCTAATGAATTTTTTGAATCCCCAGTCCTTGCCTTGCACAAATCGATACGCTCGCTGGCTCTCTGCGAGAAACAGACAGGGCTTTAGCACCGGCTGAGCGACTCGCTCGATCAAACAGCACGAGGCAAGTGACTGACCCCAGCAGACAGAGAGTTCTTTTACGCACCCATCGCTTTCGTTTCTTCTCCTTTTGCGTTCAGGATGGAGAATTTGAACTTTGCTCGAACTTCGCTTTTCGGACAGCTCACCAGCAGCAGGTAGAGGGACAGGTAATCCTTGCTCTCCTCATCCAGGCCTTTGGGGTTCACACGCAAACACCTGTAGAAGCAGGCACAGGGGGATTTTCACAGCGAAACACAGAGCAAACAAGTTCTATTTAACAGCCACCGAGCCATAAGAAAATAACAGAGGGGTAAGAAGCCTCGTGTTACACCCACAGAACAGACAACATCATCCAGGTAGCAACTACAGGCAAACCAGTTCAAAAAACACGCGGGAAAGAGGAAGGGAATATGATTTAAATGATTGAAAAGCACTCTGGATGTCAGTTTTCATGAAATGAGAGTGAAAGAAATAGGAAAATAGAAGGCATGGATCCGAGGAAGTGCAACAAATCCAGAGGAATGGTGGGTGAAATTCCACAGGAAGCAACTGAAAGGTAAAATGTGACTTCTGGAAGGCTGGTGGTTTCTCGAAAACATAACAGCAGGGCAAAAAGAGAGGAATACTGCTGCGCGAAGACAAGGCAGTGAGAGCACGAAGAGGGTAACTCTCAACCACTTCCGTGACCTGAGACTTGACACAGAATCTAACAAGAAGCAAAAGCCGAGCCAGGTGACTCCCAGCTCAAACGCACAAGGACAAAGAAATCAGAGACCCAGACACGGGATCAAGCTGTGACTGGCAAAGGTTATAAAGGTAAAAGCAGCTGAAGGGAAGCACAGCTCTGCCACCCAAAGGAAGGGAACACAAACTGTATCCCACACACTGAATTATTTAGTGGCGATTTGCTGCAATCCGCACTCAGGAGGTTTAAAGAAAAACTCTACAACATCTAACATCACCAGCAAGAGATAAGGAACCAGGTGTCCAAAGATCTGCTAGGTAAGATGAGACTCGCAGTGGATACACACGGTGACCAAAGGCTGCTCTGAGCTACTGCAAGTTACTCGAGAACTCAGAGAAGATAAGAAAGGTTTGAAAGGAAAGGGTAAAAAAATAATGTCGTCTTTGAGAAGCAGAAGCTCCTGGGGCAGGAGGAGTTATAGAACACAGAAGTGATCGAAGTAACAACGTTCAGTCTCTGAATTGACAAAGAGCTGCCACAAAGAGACAGGTAACGCAGCAGCAGCGGCTTTGATTGCAGCATTCAGAGTGCAGGCAAAAACTATCTTCCTAATGGCGTGGACTATTATAGGGACTGGAACCAGGAGGCTAAAACAGACCCTGAACACGCTGGCTGCACTCTGGTTGGCTTGTGAGAACTTGTTATGACAAAAATCAATCAAAACAACCTGGTAAGACATTAAAAATCTCCCTCAGCGGCCTCTCTGCTTTGAGGCAGGATGCAGTCTCCCCTCCAGCCACGGCTTCTGTTACTTCTGACGCTTTCCATTCTCACAGAAACACTGCAAACAGCGAGATCCTCGCATTCGTTCTGTGTCCGAACACCATGCTGAAGCCACAGCTCTTTCTCCCCATGTATAACTCCTACGTCCAAAGAATCAGGAATCCATGTGCAATAAATGCATATTTTTTAATGCATTTCCTCTGCTCTAGAACCCCAAAATTCTTTGCACAGTTGTACAAACAGAGTGAACCTCCCCGATCCCCTTCTTACCATTTGAGTTTATCGTTGGCTCCAGATGAAAAGGTTGAGCTCTTGATAACCTCCCCCATTTCTTCTCGGCAGAAGCTGAAGTTGTTTATGGTCCACATGTAGGAAAACTTCACCACTTTGATCTTAAAACAGAGGATAAGCAGGGGGGTTAGGGTCATGCCCACTCGCCCTGGCAGGCTTGAAGGCAAAAACTGAAAAACCTGGAAGTTTTACTGAGTCGCTTGTGCGACAAATCATGCCCAGCACAAAACAACAGAGCCTGGCATCACCTGAAAATCCAGACTCTGAAAATCCAGTCTCTAAACTCCTTATCACAGTTCTAACAGTCCCGTGCTAAAAACATCTCGGTACAGCCAGACCTACCTGAGTGTAGCACCAGCTCTCTGCTACAGGTCCACTCGACATTTCTGCCGGAGGAGGAGGACTCGGCACCCTTGACATCGCCAGTTTGAAGATTAGACAGAATTTCACAACTCAGAAGAAGAAATTGATAACTGATCTTCACCCTGTCAGTGCCCAAAGAGAGAAAAAAACCAACAAAACTAAAAACAAAAGAAAAAAAATCAGGAGTGCTGTTGAATATCATAGTTGAATATCATAATTCCATGAGTAACGCCTCCCTCCCCGCTAGCACCTTCAAAATATGGTCTTACAGTTAAATATTTTGAAGTGTTACCGTATGTCTTCTGAAGGGAGGATCTCCCACCTCCACTCATTCTTTCAAAACGCAGCTCCTAGCAGGAGTAAGCCAAGCACATCATTTCCTTTAAGGAGTCTAAGACTCCAAGAGGAGACTCCGCACTTGACTCAGGATTCACTACTTTACCCTGAGGCTAACTTAACTCCCTGTTCTCATTTTGAGGGGCTCAGACCAGCAGAGACCAGATGTGATAAATCAGATTCTTAATCTGAAAAAAGCTACAGGTGGCATCACCCCCCCCAAACTCAACAGTAAAGCAAAACCCCGCATATTCCATGAGCCTGCTGGAACACAGGGAGAAGCTGGAGGGTGGAGGAGTTAATCCTGAATTCCTGTACCTTCCCCTGGCCTCCAATAAAGGAGCTCCACCAACCACATAACTGGGGAAGGAAACAGATAATGACGGGATACAAAAACTGACACTGGAACAGTTCTATGCTTTTCAACAGGATTTTAAGAGGTACCCAATTTTTACCTCCATCTAACACGTTCAGGGAAGCCTAGAAAGCGGCCTGAAGGCAAGACAAATGCATCGGCCTGAGGCACATCTGTGTAATTCCCTCTGAATATCTCTCCCTTTTATATCCTACATCCTTCTCTCCTGGATGGCTCGGGCAGGCAGGTGATAATAAAAGTTAAGACAAGGTGCTAATAGAATTGCCGTGTGCCGGCGCGTCCATCGCTGCGCTTTTACAATGGCCCAAAGGTTCCAGATTTTAAAGATTTTCTGGTATTTGGGAAATATTTTCGGTCTCCCATGTCAACGCTTTCACCAGAAGCTTTGCGAGGCTGTAAATGCAGCTGAAAAAAAAGATGTTAAACCCCAACACAGCTCGGCACAGCAATTGGCCATCAAATACTCATCACCCTCCGACAGCACTGGCCCCGTCGCTGCTGCAGCAACCAATAATGGGAATAAACAGGTAATATCCATCCCTCTTCTGCAAAAACGACAAGTAAAGAAACCCTTGCTGCTCACCCTGCTCAGCACACGGGGGAAGAACAGAAAAGGTCACTGAAATATAACCTTACAAGTGCCCTGTAGGAGCCACTATGTGTTCTCCCTCCACCAAACACTGAGCACAAACCAACCTTAAACACATTTTAAGGGAAACCGCAGCTTGACAAGGTGAAGTGAAGCTTCTGACACCAGCAGGGCAGCCCCGCTGTTTATTTGCTCCTGAACACTTCATACTTCACCAGCTCACGCTCGCTCACTAACAGCTGGCACCTCCGAACCAGGAGTGAATTAAATAGCGCTGCAGGCAGGTTTGGGGAAAATAGTTTGGATATCAAAATACTTTCTTGGCAAGGAAAGGCAGGGACAACCCCAAAGGTACGGGCGTAAATCAAATCACAGGAAACAAAATAGAAAATATTATCTTAGGGACCCCTGCGAGCAGCCTGCCAGTCCCTGCTTCCTCGGCTACAAATAACAAACAGCACTTGGCTCTGGATATTGTTAGGATTACAGTGAACAGAAACAATAATTCTCACCTCATTCTCAGCCACTTCCAGAGGAAGAAGCTTATCTAAGAACCAGAGCCAGACCAGACCCTCTAGAAGCACAGGAAACTTTCCCTTGCGGCTCTGTGCTCACAAATACCTCCCGACTTGAGCAGCTGTACCAAGACATCTCGGCTCAAACCCCCATTTACTGCAGGAACCAACAGTCAAAACCATTCTGTGAGCAGCAGAGACTTGACCTAAGAGGGGTAGGGAACACCAACTAATGAAATCATCCCAGAAGAGGCATCTAAACTATTGGGCTCTTGCTGGACCGCTGGGCTGAGTCTAACGGCATGAGGTTTAACACGGCCAAATGCCGGGTCCTGCACTTGGGGCACAACCCTGAGCAGCTCCAGACAAGGAGAAGTCTGTCTGGAGAGCTGCCAGGAGGAGAGGGACCTGCGGGTGTTGGTCGGCAGTGACTGAACATGAGCCAGCAGTGTGCCCAGGTGGCCAAGAAGGCCAATGGCATCTTGGCTTGNGTGACAGGGGACAGGACAAGGGGGAATGGCCTCAAGCTCTGCCAGGGGAGATTTAGGCTAGAGATTAGGAGGAAGTTTTTTACAGAAAGGGTCATTAGGCACTGGAATATGCTGCCCAGGGAGGTGGTTGATTCGCCTTCCCTGGAGGTGTTTAAGGCACGAGTAGACGAGGTCCTGAGGGACATGGTTTAGTGATTGATGGGAATGGTTGGACTCCATGATCCGATGGGTCTCTTCCAACCTGGTCATTCTGTGATTCAGAATCTGAATTCTGTATTCTGCCATACAGCTTAAGAATATCTACTTCTTCACAAGATAAACTAGCAACCTTTTCGGAAACCAACAGCTTACGCCCAAATCCCCCAGTATATTCATGTTCAGTCAGCTTTACTCAGCAAAAAGATAACTTGCAGAAGAGAAATATACTTTTAATTAAGCGTTTCAAAACTGAGGTGACGGCTTCTTGGACCAGACCGTATCAAAGAGTATCCTAGCACGGCATAAAGCACAGAGGAAAGGAGCAGGACAAAGATAATTGGAGTAATAAAACAAGGGGGAAAAGAGATACGGTAGCACAGGAAAAAGACCATTATCTTCCCGCATACTTCAAAAGCTTTGGAAAGGACAATGGAAGGTCTGGACTTGCTGCATGAAGAAATTAAAAGGAGAAAAAAGCAAAGGGCAAATTAACTAACGTAGCCTCCTGGGTGAGCAAAATAAGTAAGTTTTGGGTTGTTAAGTCGCCGCTCCTCCTGCTGGGCACAGCATCTGCTGCAAGGGGTGTCTCTTGGCAGTCCCTGGCGTGGTCCCACGCCAGGGACTGCCAAGAGACACCCCTTGCAGCAGATGCTGTGCCCAGCAGGAGGAGCGGCGACTTAACAACCCAAAACTTACTTATTTTGTTCACCCAGGAGGCTCCGTTAGTTAATTTGCCCTTTGCTTTTTTCTCCTTTTAATTTCTTCATGCAGCAAGTCCAGACCTTCCATTGTCCTTTCCAAAGCTTTTGAAGTATGCGGGAAGATAATGGTCTTTTTCCTGTGCTACCGTATCTCTTTTCCCCCTTGTTTTATTACTCCAATTATCTTTGTCCTGCTCCTTTCCTCTGTGCTTGATGCTGTGCTAGGATACTCTTTGATACAGTCTGGTCCGAGAAGCCGTCACCTCAGTTTTGAAACGCTTAATTAAAAGCATATTTCTCTTCTGCAAGTTATCTTTTTGCTGAGTAAAGCTGACTGAACACGAATATACTGGGGGATTTGGGTGTAAGCTGCTGGTTTCTGAAAAGGTTGCTAGTTTATCTTGTGAAGAAGTAGATATTCTTAAGCTGTATGGCAGAATACAGAATTCAGATTCTGAATCACAGAATGACCAGGTTGGAAGAGACCCATCGGATCATGGAGTCCAACCATTCCCATCAATCACTAAACCATGTCCCTCAGGACCTCGTCTACTCGTGCCTTAAACACCTCCAGGGAAGGCGAATCAACCACCTCCCTGGGCAGCATATTCCAGTGCCTAATGACCCTTTCTGTAAAAAACTTCCTCCTAATCTCTAGCCTAAATCTCCCCTGGCAGAGCTTGAGGCCATTCCCTCTCGTCCTGTCCCCTCCCCTGTCATTAGGGAGAAAAGGGCAGCTCCCTCCTCTCCACGACCTCCTTTCAGGTCATTGGAGAGAGCAACGAGGTCTCCCCTCAGCCTCCTCTTCTCCAGCCTAAACAGCCCCAGCNTGGCCACACTGCTGCCTCATGTTCAGTTGCTGTCGACCAACACCCCCAGGTCCCTCTCCTCCAGGCACTTTCCAGACAGACTTCTCCTTGTCTGGAGCTGCTCAGGGTTGTTGTGCCCCAAGTGCAGGACCCGACATTTGGCCGTGTTAAACCTCATGCCGTTAGACTCAGCCCAGTGGTCCAGCCTGTTCAGACTTCTCACCTGGGAGGCCCTGAACATGGATACTGCCCATACAACTTCCTTCAGTTCATTTCAAACTACTCATTATCCAGTCAGAACATCCAGAACTCAATTTTTTTGGATATGACAAATCATGGAAGAGTGAAGCAGAGTTATCAAGAAAATTCATTTTCCACACAGTTAGTAAGAGATAGGGAGAGTTATCTCGAAACACACTGGATATCGGCAGCCCACTAGAATTAAGTCACTAAAATTCCACTTTGAGAAATATTCCCAAACTAAGAGTTTATTTTCTATTCTTGGAAAGTTTCTATTTTTTCCCCCCTTAAACCAATTCTGCAGTTATAAAGTGGGGTGCGGGGAGGCTCGATCACCTACAAAAATCATGATTTTCAAGCAAGTATGAAGGGATGGGACAATTGTCCATGAAACATCAGCCCTGCAAGGGGAACTGGAAGTTTCAGATGCGTTTGAGAAGAAAAGAAACCTCATCTAGAGACCATTACTCACCATCCAGAACCCCTTCCCCTCCCCGCCAAGCATCACCAGATAAACCAGCTGAAACGAAACCAAGCAGAGAGGAAGTTGGTGGCAAGGGGCAGCCCAGAGATCTCTAAATAACCTCTTGCTTTAATAAACGTGCCCCGCACTGATTATTCTGGCTCCTCAGTCATTAAGCCAAGTCGTATTTTGGACATTTGTGCGGGTGTCTGAGCAGATGCAGAGACCCACATCGCTTTACCCACACGCAGCCCCATCTGTAAATTACCCAGAGTGCACTGGGATTACAGCCCCACCGGGAAATAGAAAAGTAATCAAGTCCTTAAAAGCAAACAACACTGTTTTATTTCAGAGCTAGGGCTGTGTGTCAGCCCCACTCCTGTTTCACCGGCTGTTTGCCTCACCTTTAACTCTTTCCCCTTCAAGCCTCAATCCTCGAGCTTCATCCTGAGGCGCCTAAAGCTGCAAACTCCAAACCTGTTCTCAGAAGTTAATCTTCCTCACCTTTTTTTAAATCAGACCCTAAGCATGCTAAAAAGAAATCAATCTCTTGCTTCTTTTTCACCAAATTCTCCTTTTCACTTCTTTACCCTTCCCTCCTGCCAATCCACTCCTGCTCCTCTCTCTCCTCTCACGAGGAAACGTTACTTGAAGAGCCTGGCTCAGGTCTCACAGAAACCACCAGCCCGAGCAGACCTCTGTCTTCATAAGAAACCTTATCTTGTTTTCAAGAGAGGTTTTGTTATAGCCCGTGAACTCTTTTATTTTAGATTCTCCCTCACAGACAGATCCTACACAGGGTCTGACAGCTTCGCGCTCTCTGTGGAAGGTAAATCCTTTCCTGCCACTCGTCAGGACTCAGCTGCCAGTTCAGCAACTGTTTTTAACACAAAACATTCGCACTTTCAGGGCATTTAAATCACCTTCCAACTTAAAAGACAGAGCCACAAAACCTACTCTTTCCCAGAGCACTTCCTCATATGCCAGGGGAGCCTCCTCAAAGCAGGCTGGCAGCAACCAACCCTGTGGAGGTTGCTCTTCCCTAGTAAGAGCAACACATTCCTAGAAATACCTCACACCTCTAAGATCCCAACAGGTTCCCGAGGAGTCAAAAAATAAGTGGAAGAAAATCCCTAAGCAGCACCGTGTCTCATTGGGGAACCGAGGGAAACATGACAAATCCAGCCCTGCTGAATTTTCTACCTGAATTTTCATCGAACAGCTCAAAGCACCAGATGGGGCTGGTGGAGCCGACCTCCAGCAAAGTGCTGGGACTGATCCGCTCCGGAGCCCTTCGTTTACATCAGCTTCCCAGTAACACACACGCTCGGTGGTCCTCACACATCATTTTCCACTTGCGATCTTGCTTTAATGTCTTTAAGAGCTCATCAAACCCAAGTGGAGCTGAAATACAGTTTCTGCCTTTATCACGCTGGAAATCAAGCTTTCAAATAATCCTTTTGGAGATCACACACGCAGGCACCCAACTCCTGGGCTGCTTCACCCGCCTGCGATTGCAGCCTGGCTTCAAAATGGCTGTGGGAATTATTTTAACCTGCTAAAGGTACAGGCTGTATATTTTGCACAATAAAAGGACTCTGAGAACCAGCACGCAAAGCCGGGGTTTGGAAAAGCAGGAAAAGAAATCAACTGCTTTCCTCAGTCCAGCAGAAAGCTCCCTCCTGTACTGATTTCCAGCTGATAAACAGTAATTACAAGCACCCGGAAAGGCTCAGTTTACAGCCTGAGCCACCAGGTAACGCTTCTCCAACACTCATATATTTTATAGGCAGGAGAAGCCCTTAATTTCCCGTTACTTTCAATTAGTCTTTCTTATCAGACAACAACACAAGGAGGAATAGGGAGTAGAAGGGGATGGGAATCAAATTCCAGCCAGCTCCCACTTCCAAACAATCTGCGTTTTCCTCAAAACCCAGCAGACGTGTTTTCCATAAAACACATCGCACTGGCTTCAACACAGCACAATGTCTCTGCTAGTATAATTTGAATAATCTCAGTCACGTTAACAGCAAAAAAAAAAAAAAATCACATCTTACCATAAATCACACTGAAACTAACACAGTTACGGCATTCGCCCACACCCATATTTGAATATTCGAACCATTCAAGACCACGATTATCAAATTAATGTGACGCAAGAAAAAAGAAAAATTGTGCTAGCTTAAGTATTCTATATTTAATGTGGTTCTAGTCAATAGGAAAGAAAAGGCTGGGCCAGAGGCTTTGTTACATCATCCCTGCTTGTACCAGTGACACCTGGGAAGCAGATAGCAAGGGGCATCGATTCCTTTCGCTGCTTTAGGCATTAACACTGTAAATTGTGTTATAAGTGAAAATAATCCCAGAGGAAGTAACGCAGGGAGCTGCTCTGCTGACTTGTAATTTTAATCACACATTCTAGGCTGTGGTTGGTGTAAGCCACCCATCAAATCTTTAAAAAACAGAGGGAAATCAATTCCCAGGAGATACCTACAGTTATTTCCCAACCAGCCAGCTCCATAAACTGCATCCAGCCTCAAAGGAGATACCGGTTCCTGTTGCTTTTTCTTCCTGCTACCCCTTCTATTATTACAGAAACACAGAAAGTTTCCCCACTATTTTCCTTATCAACAGCAAAACGCTATAACTAACTGGGCAACATCATCTAACGAGAAATACCAACGATCTGTTAATGAGAACTAACTCCAACCACCCAAACCATAAATTTTTACTGCCAAGTGATATTCAGGCTTGGAGAGGCTGGCACCAACCTGAAGGAGGAAAATCTCCAGGACACAGCTCAATAAAACCTGCTGCGATGTGGAATCACCTAAAACGTAAACGGCAGTTGTTCCACTGAGCTCTGCCTTGCTAGAAAGCAGAGGTCTGTAAGGCAGAAAACGACACACGAGGGCAGTTTCCAAACCTTCTGGGTCGGCACAGCTGCACCAACGCATGGTTCATCTCCCCAGGAAGAAAATCACTGCTAACAAGGAACGTTAAGGAAACCATCTCTCTCGCAAACGCAGCAGTGAAATCCTGTTCTCCGAGCTCCACTCGCTGCCCTCGAGTGCCTCTAAAACATTAATCACAGGGATATGCAGGGTTTCAAGCACAACTTGTTGTGCTTGCGCACTTCTACGAGAAAGCAGCCGAGGAATGAAAGGCACCAACACAGGGGGTCATTTAAACCAATTCTATGATTACATCTGTAAGGTCAGGAACCTTCTGCGCACCAAGGAAGGTGCTGGCTGCTGTCCGCCACCCTGAGAGAACAGATTCAGGCTGGCTGGGATGTGACAATATTCCGTAACAACCAGCACTGTTAACTGCAGGCACGATTCTAGCCCTGTTCACTGAAAACCTCCTCACGGATGCAGCAGCCCCTGGGAAGCAGCCAGGCAGCTTCCCCGGTTGCTGTACAGCAGTTCCAGCCCACTCGTCCGTCCGTCTGTCTGTCTCCGCCTGCTCTCCCCTCCCTGCTACCAGCACGTCTCTAACACCAGGGCTGCCACCGGGCTTTTCTTTCCAGATACAAAGGCAAATCCATTATCGTTGAACGCTTTGCATTGGAAGGGACCTTAAAGATCATCCAGCTAAGGACAGGCTTTTAAGAAGTGAGGCCTCCCTGGCTTTAAAATCTAAGCTGAAGAAATAAAACTCCATCTGGGGGAGCCTCTCACCAGTAAATAAACCCCTGCTATGACAGAAAGTCGCTGTATACAATTACAATCTGAGTTATGGTTTGCTTGACAAAACTGAGATTTCAATAGGAACATTCCAACACCATTTCCCGTCGCCAGCGCACCTGAAGTCACCAGTCTCCTGCTGCACTGATGGTCACAAAGGCACCTTCCAGTTCTTGATTTAGCGTCAGGGGGTTCGAACCCTCCCCAGGCCCTGCCTTTATAAACCCTCTGGATGTCTATAAACCCACGGAGCTGCAAGACCTCGCAGAACACAGCAGCATTCACTCCCACCTGAAGCCAAAGAATTTACTCACAGTTTGAAACCAAATTCCCAAGTCTTTTCTGGGCATTTGCTACATGGTCAGTGGTTCTGCATCTTTCCTGTCCTAAAAAAAAAGGGGGGGGAGGAAAAAAAAACAAAACAAAACAAACCACAAATTACATCTCATGTGTGCTGCGTATTTTCCTGAATTCTCAGCTATGGACATCAGCAAAGAGGAGGAGATTTCCAGAACCGCTCCACTCCCTACACTTCCTAAATATGGCTACAGAGCCTGGCAAAGGGACACCATATCCTGAAACCAGTGAAAGCCGTTGTAGTGCATTTACAGATGCAGCTTCTGAAAAACAGGAGCTCCTTCCCTCCTCCGGGGTACAGACACTTCACCCTCGTGCTCGTTTCCTGTACAGTCATCTGCTTCCAGAACTTGGGACACAGGCTTTACTGGAGAGGTCTCTCAGTACAAAGTTCAAGACAGAACACGGCAGCAGCGCTTTTATCATCGGGGAATCAAGAAGCAACACCCTCGATACAGGTGCTGGGGTTTTATTTTCTTTAAAACCCCATGTTTCTATTGCATTTCCTGCCTGTGCCGATTAGGAAATGCCAGCACTCGGAGGCTGGAGGAACACAGCGAGCTCTTACATAATCCTCCAGCCGTGCGGAAAATCGAGCCAAGCTGGGAGGAGAGAAGGAATTTCACAAAATTACAGCAGATATTTCCAAATGTGGCATCACGAATGCAATCGATAACGCGGCAGCAGCTCCCGGTGCCACGAGAAATTGAGCGCAAAAGCTGGCAGAGATATCTACTGTGCAGAAATAATGTCCAGGAAGAAATGAAGCGGATAATTTGGAGTTACAGGTCCACTGCGAGCCAGGCAGGGGAACATCAATCCCCATGTGTAAAGCGCTAACAGAAGGGCGTTCCAGGAATGGAGCCAGTGAGTGCCTCCCATCGTGAACTGGATTGGTAGCTGGAAAAATCACACAGGGCAGCAAACTGGGTTTGCGGCCACCACTGGACACCGGAGCTGTCTGTAGGCTCAGATGCACTTTGGGCACTAACCCCAAACCTCCCCGAGCTGGCTCCGTGCACGCTACCTACAGCAGTCCGGGGATAAGACTGTTTTTAACACTTATCAGTTAATGCTCTGCCGGTGCTGCTATCACATGAAAACCTCAGCAAACTGCAAGATTGGTTCCACGAGAAACAAGGTTTTTAAACCCTCCGCTGCGAGCTGTGCAACCTACGTCCTGCTCAGTGGGACAACACGTCAAACCAAAACCCCCTGTCATTCTATCTCCCTCCCTGACCTGTATCTGTGTGCAAACCTGGAGGTTCCAGGGAGGAAATACCACCTTTTAAACAGCATTCTATCTAAAATATATATATATAAGTTCATATAAAGTTTAGGACAGCGGTAGCTACGCTCAAGTTAAGCAGGATATCAGATTTAGTAGCTGTTTCCGTGATCGTGTGGCCGGCACAGCTCCGTATCGCTGTTCTCTACTGATCCCCTGACAGGATGACAGTTTGCCACATACTCCCGCTATCAGGTTGTCCTGATCTCGATACACATCCGTGAACAAGTACCACTAAGCAAAAAGATCTGGTTTTTTTTTTCTTCAGTGACACAAGAAAACCAAACCACCCTG